>BMAT01000034.1:51761-62239 GCA_019649035.1 Elysia marginata
TAATGGAGGTATAAACTTTTGAGAGGACGTTGAGTAAACTTATACCACCATATTTGTTGACTGATAATATATTACCTTTTTTGTGTAAGGGGAAAATAAGAGATTTATACCATTCTTTAGGGAACTCTCCAGATTCAAAAATGCGATTAAAAACAGCATGGAGAAGTTAAATAAATGCTGGACCACTGTTGCGATAGAAATCGGGACCGATTCCATCTGATCCACAGGCTTTTTTTTTAGCTTTTTTAACGCGGCTGCGATTTCAACATAGGAGATAGGATCATCAAATTTATTCAGTGCACGGTTAACGTTGGGTTCTAATTCTGCAGTTTCCATATGGTTGAAATGAGGTGATGGGTTCAACAAGTCTTCGAAATAGCTATACCACTCAGCGGGTGAAATAGTGTTAAAACCACGAGGGTGACTGGTTTTTCCGCCCAATAATGTTTTAACTGATTTCCAGAAGCCTGATGAGTTAGGAAGGTTAAATGATTCTGTTAAATTGAGAATTTGTTTCTCTCTGTCTTGGTGCTTCTTAACAGTGCATAGGCTGCGAAATTCTTTTCAAGCTTGAAGATATCTCTCTGAATCCGATTTAATATTAGTGTAATGAAAGTTTCTCAAAAGCTCACGCTTTTTTTTTTTGATTCTTCACAATCGGAATCCCACCACTTGACCACCGGGCCAAACACATTCAAAATCTTGTAGCTTCAGAGTGCGTTAACATCATAACATTGGCTGGTTAGTTTACAAATCTCTTGAGGCATTTAAATGATAGAAAAGCACAGAAAATGATAGTAGAAATTATTTTTAAGAAAGAAAAGCAAACGAATATTACTTTAGATACATATCTCGAAGCTCATAGCAACGAAATATAACTTAAAATTTTCAAAGAATTGAATGATCACTATACATTACAAAAAAAGGATAAAGTAGGTAATTTGAAAAAAGTTTATGCTATGCAAGTATTTAAAACCATTCTGGTAGGTTCGAGTCATTTGGACTCAACCTGTAATGAATGCAAAACTAACCTTCAACTTTGAGATTGGCTTTTTCATCCTTGCGTCCGAAGCTGTTCTCCGCCCTGACGATATAGTCTCCCTTGTCGTCCATCTTAAGTCTAGATATTTTCAGTTCATACTCTTTGCCCATGTATTTTTGCATGTGTTTGTAACTCTGACCCAAAAGGCCATCATCTTTGTACCTGCAGAAACAAAAGATGGACAGAAAAAAAGAACCAAAATTAGGTTTATGAAATTGAAACTAGTTTTTATATTTTAATATCTAATGATAAAATGTTCAATGCATAAACGTTATTAGATTTTTTAAGCTGTATAACCACAGCCTACATTGAATTTAAATTATAATATTATTAAATCTAATGACTTATGGCTTGTCCATTTAAAGCCTTTTTTATCATTGTTTCAGATTTAACGTGCACATAATTTGAATATTTAATGGTCACTTATGAAAAAAAATTTGCAGCCTTGAAACTGGAAATTAACCTTTGATCTCCTAGATTTTTAGATCAAGACAAGGAATAAAGCTTCTTACGAAAAAAAATGGAGGATGGTGTTAATTTAATCCCGTGTGACATTACAGATTGGGTTGTAAAAAAAATAACAACTTTTAAAGCCGAAAGTAACCACAGTACGTCACATTTCTTCATAATTTTTCTACGCAAGCATCAAGCTTTAATAAATTTATGGAACAGAACAAAACAAAAAAAAAGTCTCGCCATTTCGCTTTTTATATATAAGAGATGATCTGCGATACCATTGCTAACGTCGGCAAGCAAAAAGCATAAATCCATTCTTTGCGAAAAAATATTTATGCAGTCGGCGAATTCATCACCCTGTATAAAGCGATGCTTGCCCGCATGGCACAATAATTGCAGCTGCATGAATATTTGAAGACTTTCAAACAGCTATCGTAATAGTCTAAGTAGAGGCATTTTTTCTTAATGTTTTATAGCATATCAGCTTCCTTATGAAACTCAACACCTACCATGTGACGATGGGCGGCGAGGCGGCGATAATCTTGCAATCAAACTTCGCCGATTGACCTTCCACAGACACCTGATTTCTGGGCTTGCGCACAAATCTGGGCACTGCCTCCTTCCGGTCTGGATAAAACCAAGAATTGCAGATTATACTCGGCAATTTTTTGGCAATCATCATGGCCTTTGCCAACATGTCTTAGGGTCTAAGTCTAAGCCACAGGCCCAGGGGATGATGATAATGACGATGATGATGATAATGATGATGATGATAATCATTTTGTTAAGAGAGGGGTCCTTATCTGTCCTAAATGTAATGTTACTGTAATGCAAACTAAAATAGCATAAATCTATTAAAGATGATGATAATCATTCGGTAAAGAGGGGGGGGGGCCTTATCTGCCTTAAATGCAATCTAGCTGTAATGCAAACTAAAATGACATAAATCTATTGATAATGATGATAATCGTGATGATAATGATCATAATATGGTAATGAGGGAAGTCTTGTCAGACCTAAACGTAACGTAACAATATTGCCAACTAAATTCACACAAATAAATCGCTACGATTGATGTGTTGTTAAACGAATGTTAACTCTTAGAAGCTTTAAATTGTGAAGTTTACACCATGCTGGTTTCCCGAACTGAAAGCTGAAATGATTTCAAGGGGTTTAACCACGTGTTAGGGACTATATCTGTGGTATATCGATATGGCTATCGATATCTGCAGACCAATAGTCGACTCGAGTGCATATAAATTATATTCTTATCTTACCAGTTTTCATCTGACCACCTTGCCAAACACATTGAAAATCTTGTAGTTTCATATTTAAAAGATAAGGTTTTATCTTCTTAATTCAGTGGCTTTCATATAGTAAAAAAATTATTTAATTAAAAAGTCGAGTAAAATTGATTTTAAAACGACACTAGCTTTTTACTCACCCCCTATTAGTACCTTAGCGATATAATTATTGATGAACTTACCAAAATAGCTGTCGTAGATCTGGTACTCTTGTGGGCGATGCTTGCGGAGTGAGCTGAAGTTGGCAATGCGACCAATGGCAGGGGCAGGTGCCGGCCAGTCAGCCTACAGTAAAACATAATAAACCACACAGGGGTAGTATAGTTCCTCACTCATATGTAACAACACCGGCTTAAACCCACCGCCTCAATAAAACAAAGGAACATAGTGGCGACATGGTATAGGCTTTCTTTTTCTAAGTGGCAAGGCGGTGGGTGCTGAAGCATCTATAAGTCGAAGGTTCGAATCATACTAAATGTAGACATTTCGGGCATTTCCTCTAAAAAGCCTACTTCTCTCCACTGCTAATTTCATACCTTTAAAATCTTTCAGTCAAGTAGAACAAAAGTAGAGTAAAGAGCTGTTTTTACATAGCGTAGCTCCCAATCCACTAAAATTTCATACGCGCTTTACATAGGCTCCCCGAAAAGCCATTACCAACCAAATCACCTTGTAAAAAATCACGGAGGGTCAGGGTCAACGAGTACCACTATTGCATAATTAAAAGATCTTTCACTGCCGTTAGCCGAAAACTAATCTAGAGCCCGAGTAAGGCGACTGAATTTGTATGAAAAAAAAATATGGATTATAGTCTTCCACCGCTGAAGGCAGTCTCAAGACTTTACATATTTCCCACAGCAGGCCAATACACACCAAAGCAAGTTCAACTCATATTTTAGAGCATTGCAGCACGGCTGCCTAGCCTGCCTATTAGGCGCTCAAATACTAACATTCTACAAATTTCAAGCACTGCCTATAGCCAGGTATCTATTTTACAGGTGGGTGGACTGAGGAAAGTGTGGATAAATTGCTTTCTTAAGGCTGTTACAACATGAGTCGTAGTTGGGAATCGAACCCACGACCGCCTGATCACAAGTCCGACGCGCTAACCACAGAGAGTCTTTCTTATGGACTAAACGCCGAGTCGCCACGGCAGGGTTCAATTGTCAGAGGTCCGAGAGCCAAGCGGTATTTTACACTAGACTACGACTCCACACAAATTAAAACATTGATTATTAACACAGGAATCGTGTAGAAGTTAACTCATGTAGCACCTTCGAATTAAGTATCAATGCTGGAGGCAGCAGCGCTTCTTGTAAAGTAGAACAAAGCAATACGGGGTATAAACAAAAGAAAGCTAATGAAAAGTGTACTAAAGAAAACTTAAGCAAAATAGTAGCAGTGTGATATGGTTGGTTTATTATCGGCAAATCTCCACTGCCGATCCAGTTTGTCAGTGCATCCTAATCAATTATACTGTCTTTACTCAAACTTAAGCAATCAAAAGTTTTAAGGGCGATCACAATGGGGTTGTTCCATTAACTGTTAAAAATTCTCTATGAGTAGTAGTTTTTTCCCCTTCAGCAATGGTGAGTTTTTAGGCATAGATTCAGCACTAAAGTTATTCGAATAAACTACCTCGCCCACAGAAGAATTCGCTAGTGATCCCACTTTTTTGAATTTCACACACAAGAAAGAGATTGGTCATGAAAAAGTCCCATAGATCTTAATTTACTCACATATCTCTCCTTGATCTTCTGGCGTATCTTGCTGTAGCGACTGGAAGGAATTCTGTTGGTCAGGTTACTGTGATCTCCCTGGAAGAAAGTCAAGTACTAGTGTCAATTTTAAGACAAGGTTTGTTTAAAAAAACTATTTAAATAAGAATACCAACAGAATTGTGCGATTCCAAACATTCCCACAATAAGGATATTTTGAATTCAAATCCACAAAAATAAAATTGACAAAAGATCAGCTTCAACGGCCAACCACAGACTGTCATACGCAATAAAACAAATCATTATCAATTAAAATTTCACGAATTCAATTGCGATCGAAAAGATAATCAAATTGGAAACTGCAAAACGTATACTTGCTTGCATCTTGTATCAACGAATTACATGAATAGAAAGTTAATACATCCTTGTAGGAAACGAGGTGTTGAAACCAGACTAGAATAGTTATACATGTATGTAGTGAAGAAGAAAGTGAACGAGAAACCATTTAGATAATGTTTAACCGTGCAGTTTTAACAATAATGAAAGCATTAATTGGATAAGCTAGCGCTTTACTGTGAGTTTCGGCGCTAAAGAATTCGTTGGTGAATATTTTCACTTTTGTTATAATACTAAAGTAATAATTAAGTAACGTTTTATGGTAAATTTAAGTATCAAAGAACTAGTTTTAATTGTTAAAGTCAGTCGATAGTCTTACCTTGAGCCAGGCATGCTCCAAGCACTCGTGGACTGTCATTCTTTTCCTGGAAACAGTGCATGAAAAAATGCAGAACATGAAATACATGCATTTCTACAAAAGGCTTACGTGTAAGATAATGAAAGTGACTTTGTCACGAAAATTTTGTAAATTATTGTTGCGAGACGATTATATGCTCGTTGTTATCCGTGCCAATAGCAATATCTGTATGGTCCTAAACATATATTTTAGTTCAAAATAACAGTCTTTGATAAAATCATCCTGGAAAAAAATTGGGGGGGGGGGGATGGTGAAAAAAGTAGATATTAACGAGGAGCCTAACAGGTACATTTGTTTATTATGCAATATCAGGAAACGATTCTCTTAAAATTAATTGTACATATTTTTGTCTTTTAATTATTAGGCTTGTGTTTGATAGAGAAAAAATCATTAGGAAAGAGGATAAGTCAAAATAAAGAGAGATAAACAGATAGAGAGAGCGAGCGAGAGAGAGAGAGAGAGAGAGAGAGAGACAAGAGAAAAGACAGACAGACAAAGAGACAGACAGACAGACTGATAAAGAGAGAAACAGATAGTCTGACAGACTTACAGAAAGAGAGAGAGAGAGAAAGATATATAGAAAGAGAGAACGTGTGTGTGAAAGGCAGACAGATAAATAGAGGTATAGACAGTCAGAAAAGGAGAGTATGTGACAGACAGACATACGCAGAGAGTGTGTCAGACAGACAAACATACAGAGAGAAGTAAAGAGAAAAGAGAGAGAGAAAGAGAGAGAGGGAGGGAGAGAGAGAAAGAGAGAGGGAGAGAGAGAGACAGACAGAGACAATGTCAGGAAAACAGAAAAGTGAAGGAAAGAGGAAGAGTCAAACAAAAAGAAAATAGAAGAATGGAAATAATAGAGGAGAGGAGAGATGGAGCAACAGTGAGACAGACAGAGACAGAGAGACAAAGATCGCGAGAGAGAGAGGAGGAGGGAGGAAGAGAGACAGAGACACGGAGAGAGTGAGACAGTGGGAGAAACAGATAGTATCAGAGACACAAAGAGCAAACAAAGAGACACTTTGCAGTACTTACTTAGGATCCTTCTGCAAAAGGCATTTGATGAAGTCTTTAGCCTCGGGCGAGACCTGACCAAAGGCATCAGCATCGAACTCCCAGTCACAACGCTTTACATTCTGCAGTGTCTCCAGGTCATCCTCTCCTGCGAAGGGCGACAACCCGCTCAGCCTGGGTAAGGGAGCAAACCAATAAAAAATAGTGTGAGGAGCTGGAAGAAACATCCACATGTCGCTGATACACATTTAGAGTTATAGCCCTTAAAAGAAAATATTTTACTTTACCTTCAACTTAAGAAAATTAAAAAAACGTCGTATTTTCAATGTCATTCAACATATCGTCTTCAAATAAAAGGTAATGAATTATGGGCAACGTCTTCTTTTAATTCAATACAAAAAAGTAACTTTCATTTTTTGATCAATGTACATGGTTTTCCCAGCTCCTTATAAGAGTTTAATTAGACAAGACGTTTTATAAGCTCCATGAAGGGTGACGGACGATTGAAAGATTCTTAAGGTATGAAAATAGATACTTTAAATCGAAGGATCGAATCATACTAGGGGCAGACAATTAGGGCATTTCCACTTAAAGGCCCGTTTCTCTCCAATGCTGATTTCATAACCTTTAAAATCTGTCCATCATTTGGTTGCGCAGTGGCTGCCTCCAGTATTTATTGTGATGACTAAATTTATTAAGTGGTACGTAGTTATACCATCAAAGGCGATGCTGATTTATCTTGCAGTTAGTACAAATAAATCAGTTGCCGGAAGTTTAAACGCCTTCGAAAAGTAGAGTTTTTTTCTCTTTTTGTAAATATTTTGATTTTAAAGAATATTCAATATTTTTTTCTGAAAAAAATTATATTTAATACAAGTTTTAAGGCCTGGAAGATAAGAAAAATGCTTTGTTTAAGTTATCAACGTTTTTTAAGGTGAAATTGGCGGCATTCACTTCCGCACTAACTGTGAGAGTTTTTTTATGTTCCACCAAAGTTA
This sequence comes from Elysia marginata, assembly GCA_019649035.1. Lineage (NCBI taxonomy): Eukaryota > Metazoa > Mollusca > Gastropoda > Plakobranchidae > Elysia > Elysia marginata. The sequence continues at coordinate 59,048 of BMAT01000034.1, forward strand.
TGAACAAAATATGTTGGGCACTACATCACTTGTTTACGCACTTTTAGATTGGGTCAAAACACTTTGAGATATATGGTCCGCTACAATGTACGTTTTTTATATGTTAAGTTATCCTAGCGCCTGTATTTGTATTCTTATTGCTATAAAGCATTCATGGCTACGACTACCCCCCTCCCCTCCTCCCCACATAGAATTGGTAACATCTCACAGTTTTTACTTTTTGAACTGACTTCCACTATTAATAATTAAAAATTTCGAGACCAAGCAAATCTGAGAAACACAATCATGCAAAGCAAGAGTCAATAAAGAGATGAGAAAAGAGAGAGAGAGAGAGAGAGAGAGAGAGAGAGAGAGACAGACAGACAGACAGACAGACAGACAGACAGACAGACAGACAGACAGACAGGCAGAGAGAGAAAGAGACACACCGAGAGAGACAGAGACAGAGAGAGAGAGAGAAAGAGACACAGAGAGGCACAGAGACACACACACAGAGAGAGAGAGAGAGAGAGAGAGAGAGAGAGAGAGAGAGAGAGAGAGAGAGAGAGAAAGACATTTTTCTTTTACCAGCAGCCGGAATCCAACAAATAATGATAGATGCATTTGGAACAACTCTACTCACAACACATATCCCAGCACACCGATGGCCCACATGTCTGTGTAGAACCCAACAGGCTCTCTGTCCACAATCTCAGGGGCGGCAAACTCTGCCGTGGCTGTAGTGACCTTGACGATTTCGTCAGGGTTCAGCTTGGTGGCTAGGCCAAAGTCGATGATCTTGACCGAGGAGGCTTTCTTTGTCTCGCACATAATGTTCTCGGGCTAGAGTTTAGGAGGAGACAAAGAGTGGAAGGGGGTGGGAAATGTGCGTGAGTTTTAAAGTAGGATTGCGTGCCCTCTTGAGCCGAAATGATCTTTTCAAGATAGGATAATCCAATGAGGCTTAAAGTAACAGGATGACAGATATATTGAAAGGTCGTACCGAGGCCGTATGATGGCAAACTGGGTGAAACGGGAAAATAGGGCTGTTCCATGAACAGTAAAGAATTCTTGAAGAGTATTTTCCCCTGGGAAATGGTGTGTTTTTAGACTTAAATAAGCCGCAAGAGTTATTTGAATTAAATCCCTAACCGATGGAAGAGTTCACTAGTGAGCCTACCTTTTGAATTTTACACACAAGAGAGGTTAGCCCTGAAACAGCCTTATTAGATACATAGTTAAAAAAACGTTCTAAAACAAGAAACGGCATTGAATGCTTATTTTAAGACTACTCCTTTTTGTGATGAATCTTTGCAGTTAGTTTCTCTCTTGCTATATAAACTCTTATTGTCAGTTAACTACTGAGCCTTACCTTGATATCTAGATGAACAATACTGTGTTCATGCATGTGTTTAAGCCCTTCACAAGCCTGGCGCATGTAGTTGATCACTTCAGCCTCGGACATTTTGTAGTCCTCAGCGGCGATGCGGTCAAATAACTCACCGCCAGACAAACTAGAACAGAATATGAAAAGTAGTAAGTAATTATGAGCTGGAATGCGGGAGAAGACAAAAAAAAACAGACAAAATAAAAGTTGGAAAACTAAAAGATAAGGCAAGAGAACTTAAACGTTCTGCGAGCTGTTGTAAGTTGAAGAAATCGATAAAACTAGAAAAAATAAACATATTAGTTCAGCCATAACTCTGACAAACTGTGCAAACAATACATGGTGCGGACCTTCAAAATGTAAAAGAAACGTATTGATTTATAAGCGTTTTGTGGTTAGATGACAACCATCTTGTATTTGTCTTCTATTCTACATTACTTCTAATTTTAAGATGAGGACGATATCATATTTGTCTTTTGTACGTTAGTTGAATTCGAAGATAAGGACCATCTCCTATTTTTCTCTACTCTACCTTACTTACAATTCTAAGATGAGGACCATCTCTTATTTGTGTATTCCACGCTACTTACAATTCTAAGACGAGGACCATTTCGTATTTGTCTTTTCTACGCTACTTACAATTCTAAGACGAGGACCATCTCGTATTTGTCTTTTCTACGCTAATTACAATTCTAAGATGAGAACCATCTCGTATTTATTCTCTATTCTACATTACTTCCAATTTTAAGATGAGGACGATATCATGTTTGTCTTTTGTACGTTATTTAAATTCTAAGATGAGGACCATCTCATATATGTCCTCTTTTCTACGTAACTTACAATTCTTAGATGGGGACCCTATATTATTTGCCTTTGCTACGCTACTTACAATACTAAGATGAGGACCATCTCATAATTTTTGTTTTCTAAGTTACTTACAATTCTAAAATGAGGACCATCTCATATTTTTCTTTTCTACATCCCTTAAAATTATAAGATGAGGACAATCTCATATTTGTCTTTTCTACTTTACTTAAATTTTAAAATATGGACGATCTCATGATTATTTGTCCTCTATTCTACGTTACTTACAACTCTAAGATGAGGACCATCTCATATTTATCCTCGAAGGCGTCGTGCAGGTTGATGAGCTTGGGATGATGTAGCTGGTTCATGATGGAAATTTCATTCTTCACTGTGTACTTGTCCAGCGGGTACGGGGTGTTGATGAACTTGGCAACAAACACACGGCCCGTAGCTTTCTCGATACATCGGTGGACCACGCCAAATGCGCCACTGCCGAAGGACAATAATTAATTGAAAAATATATTTGGAAAAAAATAAGATTCACAAGCACTTAGTAAAGTTGTACACCTTTAAGTTATAAAAAGACTCTAAAATCGAAACTTAAAAAAGGTGACTTTCAGGTCATTAAGAGCTAAGGAGCCGGCACAGTGCAAACTGTTTAAAAAACATTTTAAAAAAGAGAGAAAATAAAGCGCTGCAACTTAAGGACACAAAGAACAAAAGTAGAACAAAATATGCATTTTCATCTGGCACTGCGCTTGCTAGAGCCGTTTGATAATCATGTTTCCGAAACTTGAGATGTTTTTTTTTTTATTGAACTTAGTTATTTTTTAAAAAAGAATACTGTTACTAATGCAATATCATCGCTCATAGTTTTGTGAAACCGTTTACATCGATGTATAGCCGTCCGGTACTAAAAGTATAAGTCATTGATTATGCAGATCTTACCTTTCCAGAATAAGGATACTCGGGAAACTTAGGGGATGTTAAACTGATTATAAAAGCTGCAGGGCATCTTA
>BMAT01000034.1:137911-155807 GCA_019649035.1 Elysia marginata
TCAGAGCGAGTGTCTTACCGCTAGACCACAGAGCCGGTTCATGCACTGAGAGCATGGAGATTACAGCTAGTTTGTAATTTTTAGAGAGAAGAGATAGGATGGGAGAGTAAATACCTCCACTAAGGACATTGAGATAATAGCTAGGTGATAAAAATTTTATAAGAGCCTTTCAGGATATTTCCCTGGTAATGACTTACATACTGCTAGAGTAACTTCAAATAAGTAATTGATGTGTATGTACTATTATTTTATAAGTGTAGAGGGCCGGTATCCACTTGTAGATATATTTAACTCTATTGTCAATTTCAATACTGAAAGAATTTGATTTATGAAATAGCTTAGCTTATTTTAGCTATTAGAGAAACAAGTTATACAAGTTATCTTCTTTCTTTAAAAATTTGTCGAGTTTTTTAATCGAGGTCTTAAAAACCTAGATTGAATTTGTTGATTAAATAGAGACTTCAGCATCAGTTTTTTTCCTGACCAACTTTTCTTTTAACCCACATCTTCTCATCCCCCTCGGCTCCTATATGTGCCGCCCATGCAGTGTATTGAGGCGGACAGTCAGCCAGAGCGTAGTCGATGTAGTGCGGCTGTACGAACTCTTCCTGCCGAAACACACCCTCGTGCTCTACCTCGGGTCCCGCCTCGTTGATTGGGATCACTGCCTGGGACTTTACGGCGTCGAGGAAGGCAGCGTTTTGCGCATGACCACAATCGGCCTGGCCCACGAAATGTCCGTGCAGGGAGTTCCCGTCAAGCTGATGGACAAGAAGAAATCCTACTACGTCCAGGTGTCCAAATTTGACCGGTGGTCAGCAGTGGTTCTCAAGCTGCACGGGATGACAGGATATCCTGTAAACTTGATGAGGCTCATTCGCAGTAATAATACGTCTGTAGACTTCTCGGACACTGTGGGAATCATACAACCTAACTCTAAAGCCGTCAGACTAGACATTTCGGCCATCAGAGCCGACAGTGATCTAATGTATGGCCTGACCCTTAAGTTTAAGATCGCTAAAGGGGTGAATGAGTTGCTGAAAGTTGCACCAAGCAGGACCATCAAGTCTGTGAAGGATACTCTAGAGAGAGTGGGCGTGCCCAATGCGTCAATGATAGATCTCGTCTACAACGGATATCGCCTGCCTAACAACAAACGCGTTGTCGACGTTATAGAGGAATACAAGGTTGGTCAGCTTAGCTCGACACGTGCTTAAGTTTTTTTTTTTTCGTTTTTGATTGGTTGAGGGGCCCTTATATTGTTTCTGATGTTATTATACGATTTTCTAAGTAGCTATTTTTATAGTGTATTGATTATTTTGATGTGAAGAAAAATCTTGTTTTTTTTTAAATTTGGCTTTACATAATGCCTGTTCCAAAAAATTGACTGACCTTATTTTAACCTTGTATCAAAGTGCTGCTGGGGAGAGAACTGCAAGTTCATGTAAAATTTCCACAACCCTAAAAAAACCTAGTTTAAAAAAAGCTTTAACGTAACCTGATAAGTATTGACTTACGAGGCACAGGCTGAAAATGGTAAAATGATCAAGTTATCGTTTTTGTTTCCAAATCAAAGATGTTGTAATATTACTTCTCTAGGTAATTCAAATTAAATATAATGCTTATTCGTTTGTGTTGTTGAAACATCTGACAGCTAACAAAGCCATTGCAATCCCCCGTTTAATATATCGAAATTTATTAAACTCTATGCATAGATTTAAAAACAAATATACACAAATTATTCTCCGGTTATAGTACTTTAAAGATCCCAAAATATATTTATATGTTTGAGAAGAGGATGATAGTAACATAAAAGATACCATTTTTTTCTTTTAGACTTCCAACTAATTAATGGCATCACCATTATTTCTTTCTAAACAGACGCCAATTGAGCTGAGCTTGCGGCAGTACCCAGTGTTTATTCATGGCCATAACAACATCATCTACCGCATGCTGGCTCACAGCAAAGAGACACTGGCAGCGTTCTTAATGAGGGTCACCTTGAAGACAGGGATCAGCTTTCGAGATCATCTGCTCCTATCTTGTGGAATGGTACTACAGGAAGATGAAGAGACCCCAGTGTTTGACACAAGGATCACGCCGAAGAGTTCAATCTTCCTAATTCCCCGGCAGCGATACAGACCTTTCCTGATTATTAATGGAGACTGGCTGACCAAGCTGAGGATCCCTGCCAGTCCGAGCAACGAGATCATCAAAGATATTCTCTGGAAGGAAAGGACCGTGCCGGAAGGTGGCTTGGCGTCTATAGGGAATTTTCTACAGTGGTACTTTGGTCCTCAGATCAGAGACAGTAAGTTCTTTGAACAGGCCCCGCCCCTGCGCGAGAGGATGTTGGTCTACGAGGAGAACGTCGGGCCCTCAAAGCTGCAACTCCGTGCTGAGCAGCCTCGATTTATGGGCCGCAAGCCAGGTCGACATACGATTGGTGGTGTGGGCATGCCCAGAGACGGTGGCAGACAGAAAGAGAACTTTGACACAACGCTGGCCGAGCTTGAGCAGTTTGCCGCACGGCACAGGAAGAAGGAGAGGAGACGCCGGCACAGAATGCAGAACTGGCCGAGAGATGGGCGGCTACCTCACCTACCCAGGCATATGTCGGCGGCGGAAGCTCGCTATAACCATGCCAACTACACAGGAGCTCGCAGGAAAGCCTACACCACTGGGGCTGGGATGAATGTAAATAGACTCCCAGCCCTGCCCGTGCCTTATATAGGTGGAATGTTGAACGCAGAGAAAGAGACTTATGGTGAACAGGGTATTGACGATAATGGTTACAACGATTGGGTATTTAGCCTAACGCATGAGATTGTCGAGAATCCGAGAAAACAAAAAAGGAATAGGAAACATTGAGACAAAATACCACTAAAACGTGGAAACAACAGAAAACGGCTGAGATATCACCGCAAAAAATGTTTTATTGTGTTATACCGTGTTTAATTTGTTATCTTGAAGAAGCTTATCTATATATTGCTGTAAAAGCTGTGTCAATTTTTTTCAGAAAATAGTTGAAAATTCACAAAACAGACATTTTTTCATCCGTGAATAATTTTTGCGGGTATACACGTATTCTGAGAGCACAACAAACGCTATTTTCATCTTTGAAAGAGATTTAAAAAAAGACAAAAATAGATGGACGATTGTTCATGAGATTGGGTAAGTTCTAATTTACTGGAAAGTTTGCGGAACTGACAAGTATACTTTTTTCTAAAGAACATGTGCATCTGGTTATCAAGTGAGCATCCACAAGAAACCACCTTTAGAAATGATTTTTTTTTTTTTTTTTTTTTTTNGGAAGCACCATGACTTGAATTTGTCTTTCCTTTTAGATCTCACATCTACACTGAAGCGTAGTATTACAACAAAAAAAACCCCAAAAGTTTGAAGTAAACACCGCGCCCTACTCTACCACTCCCACAAAAGATATGTTAGTCAAACATTATTTTTGCAATTTTTTTTGGCACAGCAAAAATAAAATTACGTTTTTAAAATGACATTGCATAGGGCTCTATAAACATTATTTCGTTGATTCAATGTAACTCTCCTTTGCAGTTTCATCATAATTATATGACTCTTCTTTAGCGCTTGGGGCTTTAAAACCTAAATTAGTTCACTTAGCAATAAAAAACACTAGTCTTGTTTCCTTAGCCTTCGCTAATAAAAAAAATGTCATGAAAATGTCAGTTTAACCTATAGAGTGGACAGCGGAAGTTTTAAAAAGTAAAGATACGCAAATGATTAAAGATTTGAAAGGCATGAAATTAGCAGTGGGGAAAGGTGGGTGGCTTTCAATGAAAATGCCAGAAGTCTCTGCCTTTAGTATCATTCGAACCTTCGATTGATAGTATCTTCGGCACCCACAGTTAACATAGCTTATGCGATGTCGCTACTACGCTCCTTCAAATTTAGTACAAACAAGTTTTTTTACTACACTGTATTTCCGACCAGTTATGTTGTTGTAGAAATGTGTTAGTTATTCCCCTTTGAATCTGATATGATCATCAGCTTGGATAGATAATTCTCACAGGCTAGTGCTCGAATTAAATATAGACGCTGTTAGATAGATGGATAATGTCACTAAAACATGTTCTAAAAGCTATAAGTAGCATTTAGAACTAACCTCGAGATAAAATATTTTATGTCATGATTTTTGTTAAGAGTTAGACAATTAAACCACTATTACTATACCCAACAATGCGATGTCTGTTGGTTTCGTCTCAACAATAGTGTTTTAAGTTTCTAAGGGCATTCGCACATAATCAACAATTTTGTAGTTATAGTTACTGTTTTGGTTGGGTTTATTAGGAACAGAAAGTATAGTTTTTTGCTGTAAAAAGACGGCTAGAGACTGATGCAAAAGCATAGTTATTAACAATTGATATTTAACCAATTATGTAAAAATTAAAAACAAAAGAAAGAGCTTAGAAAAAAAGCGATGGTAAAACAAATGGGAGTCAAAAATGGAATAAAGTGTTTCTATCAGAATAATCTGTAATTCAGGAGAAAAAAAAACAGAGAGCTGTGTAAAACAAGAAAGTATAGATATTTTAGAAAAATTGGCAAAGAACTCAATAATTTAGGTGTAAAAATGATAGGAGGCCAATAAACAAAATTACTAGTAAGATAGGGAAAAAAGACACTCTCAGCCTCTTCTCTATTTGTTTCGTGAACTGTTACAGTCCTGTTATATTGCATATCGAATCTTTCAATTTGAAATAAAAAGACTTTCTAAAAACTAGATTAATGTTCTAATTTTTTTAATATTTCAGACACTAATAGGTTCTTATTTTCTATACACCAACATTGATAGTTTCATGTAATTTGTCGTGTTTGAAAGCTCAGCAAAATGCACTTTTCAATAAATTACAGTCCTAAATAAAAACTGCGACACCAAACTCTCTCGGACAAGCTGTTTTTTTTTTTTTAAACAATAACAGCTTTAGTTTATCATCACGGCATGAGTTTTGATGTTTTAAAGTTTGGACTGCGTTGACCATGTCAATATATAAGTTTTTTTCTAACGACACAAAATACTATAAAAATTTTTGTCATAGCATTTAATCTACTCTAAGCGCTTTACCCAAATTGGCCATTGACAACAAAATAACATTCTGAACTTAAAAAGAAGCAGCACATAAAGCGCGCAACTCTAGCGTACAGGCCAAGTTTTCACTGCTCATAATCAAGTACTCATTTAACGCCTGAATGCGGGTATTAAATATGTTTAAACAACCTTTCCCATGGGTTTTACGCGGACCTGCAGCTGAGGCAGGGCTTGAACCTCGGACTTCTCGATCCGAGGACCGAGTGTCTACTACTACTATACGGCGACTTCACCCGTTGCATACAAAAACTATAAGAATTTAAATGACGCAAAACAATACGAGAGGACATGACAAACTGATGCAACTTTTTAGATCAAAACTTAAGATGTACCGCTCGAAAAGGTATCTGACATAGGACATAGACACATTAAAAGAAGCTGTAGATCTCAGCTTGTCTAAATAAGTCAGATGTCATAAATTTCCATTTCACAAAACGTCTTTTGACAGTAAGTTTATTCCCCCTATCTCGCTGTATTTCAAATCATCAAAAGTTTTCATATAGTCGCGCAAAGTTTAGGCAACTTTATGCAACTTTTAAGATTTTGGAAGCTTAGAAACGAATGCAATGCTCAAAATATTAACCCCCTTGTAAAAACGGTGAAAAATTGCCTTATCCGATTGGTTTCAACTGGTTGCGAGATTTAATAGATGATGAAGAAAGAGACTGACCTCTAGAGGTTGATCATTCTTGTACCACTTGACCCTGGCCCTGGGGTCAGACACAAAACATTCCAGCATCCCTGTCTTTTTTCGCTCCACCTTGTACGTCTCCGGCAGCTTCTGGGTGAAATAATACTCGGGCTCTTTGGCTGAGGACAGAACGTAGAGGATTTAATGAGGTTTTTTTTATTCTCCAAAACAACATCAACAGAAAAGTATCATCAGGGCGCTGATCAAAATTTCAGTTCTGTCAAATGACGATCTATCGAATTTACAGTTACTCGAAACGATGTTCCATATAGATAAAATCGCAGCTGATTGCGCAGCACTTGTGTGGCACGATTGGTAAAAAAAAACTACGAACATTTAGACAACAGCTCTTAAACATTTTTGATACTCAATTCTGAGCCAATAACAATAATCCTGACTACGCATGGATATATAAGTTATGCTAGTAGTACCGGAGTTAAGTAGTATGTGTTGAATCAAAACAAATCGTGACAGGAAACTTTTAAAAAGTGTAAATCTTTAACGTTAAAAAGAAGGAATTGAATGGCTGTTGCTGTCAAGCTTTTGATTGTTCAAAATATCAGCGCCTTCGTGCTTCGAAAATTTCGGACATTCCACTAGTTTCACCGGGTTGTAGACATAAAACAGGTCGCTTCTCTCTGTGTGTATCCAAGGCAGGTTCTGCTCTGGACACATGCCAATCTCATAAGAAAACCAACACAGACTGAAATTCCTCTTAACCATATATTCCTTGCGGCAAGGGTAAAAAAATCGGAAGTCCGAAAAAAAAAAAAAACAAACTCAGCCATTTATGTTTCAGAAAACGCCATTTAAGGGCCAACGTTCCTTTTTTTCTCTACATTTTGAGTTCGAAATATTTTTTTGAATGATTTTCTATGAAATATTGATCATGATAACTTTACAAATTTTCTACTTTTGAAATCTTGGAAAAATGTCTTGTTCAAAATAGCAAGGCCTTTGATGGAAAAGAAAATCGCGATAAATCATTTTACCCGCTGTACACGAGACGTAAGTTCTGCAACCAATAGAATAAAATGTGTTTGATATTCGGGCTTCCAAGCTCCAAGTTAGATCTAGTTTTCTTACCTTCGACATAGAGCCAGGCTGAGGTGCTGATATCGTTACACTGACACGTGTACTTTCCGCCGTCCTCCACCTTGATGTTGTTGATGGTCAGCTTGTAATCAGCGTGGTCACTCTCGAAATGGTACTTGTGACCGTGGAAGATCTCCATCTTGTTTTTGAACCACCTGGTTCGACGGGACAGAGAATACAACAGAGATTTCAAGAACATGTAGATAGATTTAATCGCTTGATGATGAGTTTAAAACTGTTAAACATTGTAAAAAATATTAGGGACGCATCGCCAAAGCATAAAATGATGGACATGTAAAGAAAATAATAATGGCAGATAAGTTCCTTTTAGACGTCATTTCACGACTTCAGTTTAAACCTTCTGCCTAAAGATTGAAATATAAACTACACCTTGATATCTCCCCCAATTATATTTAAAGCCATGTTTTCGCAGAGAAACTTCTCTTGATTGTCTATATATCCTTAATTACCATAAAAACTCAGCGTGGTTAAGTAGGCCTACGAACATTTTTTACTAAGAATGATATTTAAAAAATATATAGAGTGAGATTAAAAAAAAAATTTTTAGCCTGCAAGTAAATCCAGAAATCGTACTATCTTGATTTACACATTGCATACGTGTCATATAAAAGGGACATAAATCGGCATTAACTCACTTGATCTTAGCATCTGGCTTGCAGAACTCAGCCACAAAGAGGACAGATGGGGTTCCCTCCATCGTCTTGATATCTTCCATATCACCAGAAAACTTATCTGGTTCCTTTAGGAATAGAAAGCCAACAAGTTATATGCAACTGGGCGCTTCGTTTGTGAGACTAAAATGATCTATAGTATGAAACGTAGATCATATCTTGAGGAAGAAGTCATCCATATATATTTAAACTATCAATATTATTATTACACGTATTACTAATTTTTAGATGAACTTAAGGATATTATTTATTATTATCATATCGATCGCTTATGAATTTCCTGTACAAAAATCTGCGTTAAGTAGAGCCCAAGCCCTAAGTGCCATTCTTTGACGGTGAAGCCATCTTTTCTACTCACTGACGCGACTACTATTCGGCTTTACACAAGAAAGGTGTTAATTTTTCGTAAAAAAAAACAACAACAAAATACTTTTTTTCTCTACGACTCTTTCATGAAACTTCACAAGTTTGATGGGTGTAACTGGAATGATGAAGAAAAATCTACCCATCAACACAAAGGTGACATTATTTTAGCCACTTTTCAAAACTTCAGCGCTTTGCAAAAAGAATAAAAATTTATGTAGAAAAAGTAATATCGCCTTAACACTTTTTGAGAAAGGATAATAAAACACATCGTAAAATTTGGCAATCAAAAAAGAAAAATGCAGCTTTATTAAAAAAAACCAATTGATCTGACCTACCATCTTCTTCAACTTTATTTGTTGTGAGTTTACAAAATACTTTCAAGTATCATAACTTTAAAAAAAACCGCTAAAACAATAATAAAACTCACTGACTCTTTCATGGTTTTAGGGAATTGCGAAACCATACGTAATTGGAAATTATTAAAAATGTATTTTAAATTAATATGAAAATATAAGACACAGCAAGAAAAAAAAACATCAAATAATGGCCAACAAAAAAAATTGAGCAACCAGGGAAAAACAAAAAGTTTACAAGGCTACAAACTGTTTGCAGAAAAAAAATACGTTGAAACTTCCTACCAGCATGCCCAACCAGCAGTTGTTTTAAGAATAGGATATTATTATTTGGTGATAAATTTAATAATTGAAGAAACAATATTAGTTTTCCAAAAAGGGTCAGAAAACAGCGAACAAAAGTATAATAGGGCGTGTATTTAAGATTCATGGAAATAAAAAAGCAAGAACAGGATGTAACAATGACATAGAAAAAGATAATCAAGTCATAAAACTGAAAATGAAAGAAAGCATATTCCATTTATTTGACATGCGTAACATGATACGTCTTTAGCAGATCAAAGTGGTAATTTAACAGTATAATTGTTACAAAAACTTTTTTATGGATTGGCGTCAGATAGTTAAGTACTGAGCAAACACAAATTGAAAACCAGCATCTATTTCTCAGACTCCATAATAGGTGAAAGTATATGTAGTACGCATTACTCAAACACCTCCCATACACTTTTCTATGTCAAAAACATGTAGGTTTAAACTTGCTGCAAATTACTATATCAACAATCCAGAATGCTAATTGTTTATGTTTCAATAATATTTGATATTGTTTGTCGCAAAGTGAATTAATTTCTCGTTTACAGTAAAAATCAACAAATGGAAACGAAAAACGAGGCGTGAAAAAGAAAAGCAATTCAAATGAAAAATAAATTGAATGAAGAACAGAATATAAATGCAGTCAAAAGTTAGAGGGGAAAATTAAAGTAAAGTGCAATAACCGTGTTAAGAAAATGTGAAGAAAGGACAGGTTGAGAAGCAAGCCGTATTTTTTTTTTTGCTTCGTAAGGCTGAAGGATGCCAAATTAGATAACTTTTTAAACCAAGGTAAAATTTTATAGCATCCGATGAAGAAGGGAAGTTAGTAGAGAAGAATTTTATAGCTTACGCGGTTATGTGTGCAAAATTAGTGAGAAATGCTGACAACACACATTCTCAAATAATGGAATTTAATGTGCTCCATTTTTATAACACACGATGTTCGAAAAGGTTAAGTATTAGTTTCATATCTTGGAATAAAAGAAAAAAAACTATAGGTTTTCAGATATAAAAGTTAAGGAGGAAATTGTAATACTGTTTATCCTGATAGCTCTAATCATTTTTTTTTGTTTTAAACTTTGGTTGAGTAGCTAGACTTAAAAAAATAAGCTAAGCTTTAAAATCGCATTTGTATTTTTCATTTAAGTGAACTTTATGATTCACTGTACCAGCCTCTTCACTGGTTGCAGAAAGCAAGATGCAAGATCATTTATAGTCGAGACTAAAAATAATATCCCTCATAATTTTAATAAGCCTTATGTTCATCGCGCCTTTCAGTATAGTTGTTGCCATATTTCTTAAATATATTTTTGAATTCATGTATAAGGCTAAGTGCACAGAAAAGTTCGCGTTAAACTTTCACTAACGCCAGCTTTGTTGAAATGGATCGCTGATTGATAAATAAGTTTATAATATAATATATCTATATAATAGGTCATAAGAAGTCATGTGAATTTTAGACAGTAAACACGTGCCGCCAAATCCAGCGTCTTAACCACTCAATTTTCAAATCACCTCCTTGATGACTTTGCGTTTAGCCAACGTGGGCCAATCCGGAATCACTTCCGCGAGTGAGGCCCTCCTTTGCTGCATGGATGAGCGTCGCTGCTGCTGCTCCAGGGCTTCCAGCTTGTCGGCAGAGACTTTCTTTACTGGAGTCTCCAGCATCTCCACAGACTGGCGCCGACTTCCGGGTTTTCCCGACTGTAGCCACGAGAAACCAGCGGCAAGTTTAGAGAAAAGGTCCAGTTCAGATGGTGTAAAGTGTTTTGGGAAGGGGCTGTATAGAAGCTGATTCTCTATGGGCAATCAACATGCTCTCAATTTGCTAGGACTAAATTGTGAAAAGTTTTGTACTGACGACTGGGGGTATTCTTAAAAATCTAGTACTATATGGCAAGGAATCAATAGGATAATTGTTGTTGCTATTTGTATTCCAAATCACTCCTTTCAATTGCGGGGGACTACAAATTTTGTTTGGTCATGCAAAAATGTGTTAATTTTTTTCTCTTCAGACTTTCTAACTAAAGGAGTATCAATTAGCCAAATTAGTCATTTTATGTAAGCCTGTAGTAATGGACTTTTCAAAGTTAGTCAACAATCATCTTGAACTAAGCCAAGTGAAACGCATTTGACAAAATACATTTAAAATGAATTGCGTACTATGTCTCCGGGCATAACGATAACAAACAGATATGATGTACATCAACTTTCTTTTATTTATATCAGAAGAAAAATTTAGGCAGAACCAACTTTTAAAACATTGCAAAACCTTTAAGAGAGAAGGGTCTCGAATTTAAAAAAATACGTCATTGGCATATTCTAAAACCAATTAAAATTTTTAAAAGTTTGTACCCTCGTACGAAAAGGGAAAAAGGCAATCCAAAGAGCATTTTGTATAGAGGTGAACTATACTAAAGAGATATATTGGGAGATTAAAAGAAAAGCTTTTTTAGTTCAAAAGTGAACGAATAGACTTGTATCTGACCAGGAAAAGATAGCATTCTCAGAATAGAAAGAGAGCAGGCAGGCGAAAGAAACAACTCACAGATTACAAGCAAACAAACATTAATTTTGACTGTTATCTACCAAGTCCACAACTTAAAGAAATTTACAGAAGCTAAATGAAAAATGTCGAGTCTAGCTTTTTGGGGATTTCGACTCATAGGAAGCCATTCAGAGTCTTGACTTGACGACGTCAACGTTTGAGATTCGGTGGTCTCTTTTTTTCTCCAAGCAGGTAGGGAAGACGTGGGTGGGTGTGGTTACCCAATACTTGTCCAATCTACTCTTGGAAGAGATGAGGGTGGGGGCAGTGACCACGTTGTGTGGTAAGCTGTTCCATATCGAAATGATTCGATTGGATAAACAGCTTCCCATGATATCCAATCGGAATCTAGGTTCTTTCAAGCTTCAGTGATTTTATTCCCAGGTCGCTTCCACCCGCGTCAGATAGTGTGGTCTTTGTGTGGTCTATTTAAAAAAACGCATTTAGGATGCTTGTACAACTCCATCATGTCCCAATGTTACACTGGGGATCCAGTGATGGAAGCCCAAAAGCCCTCAGTCTCTCGGAGTACGGCTTATTCTTGATCGATGCCAGAAGCCTTGTCGCTCTCCTATTAAATTTTTTTGCTCTTCAATGTTAAGATATTCGAGGCGAAGCTGATTTTATTATGTACCATATATAATGTCTCATTTGTTTTAACACGAACTGGCGAAAATTGTCTTTTTTCTAAACTTGAATCGAAACTACTAAAGCCAAGAGTACAAAAGGAACAAAGAGAGAGAATTTGATACGAGAGAAAAAAATTCATGCATCAGTGTAAGCGAGTCAAACTATCCCCCTTACAATTTCAAAGAACATTCTATTTTTAAACAGGCAAAGAAACAAGAGAAATCAAACAAATTAAACATTCTTTTAAAAAGCATAGAAACTTCGGCATTGAGTTCCTTGAGATGAGGACAGACAAGAAATAAAGAGTTCAAACGCATAGAAATTTCAGCATTGAGTTTCTTGAAATGAGGACAGACAAGATAATAGCGAGGGCATAATATCCAGAAAAGCAACGGCTAATTGTAGCAGCAATCAGCTTTTTGATAGGTCGTTATAATGTAGACGGAAGAGAAATGCTCAATTCAATGTTAACATGTAACGCAACTTAATTGACTGGATGACATAAGATGTAAAACAAACACTCAGATCTAGTTTAGATCAATATACATTCTATTATATTTGAAATCTATCAAATTTAGATTCAGGATCTACATTAAAGTTCTACATATTTCTCAATTGCTTAGCCAATAGGGACGAGTCAATTTTGTTTCAAGTTCGTGAGGGTTATCTTTGTTTTGTTTTTTTTTTAAGCCTTAAGTCATAATGTTGTCCAATCTAACAAAGTGATCGCTGCTACAATCAAAGTTCTATCGTCCAACAGGTGGTCAGACAAATTCAAAATTGGAAGTCCAAACTAGCTCACTAGAAGAACTACAGTTGTTTTTTTTTTTTTTTGTATCTTGTCACTCTTGACCTTGGAGATTCGTGCAGCTGCTAGGATATCTACGATAGGCTATGCAAATACATGAGGCTAAAAACCTTTTCGCCTGTTGTTTTCTCTACGCGAACCGATTGTTCCAGAGCTTCTCTCATCTCCAGCTGAATGCTAGAGGTTCGACGGGAGCTGGTTTCTTTCTGCAGGATCTAGGTTAGCGCATAAACAAAGCCTGTAAATAAATCCCTTGAAAACAAAAGCTAGCTATTTGGTCTAATCCTGTCTGCTTGGATTAACCTTAGACTCAAAACATACTACGATGTATTATATATAACCGTTATAAAATAAGAAGTAAATCGAGAACTTAAGAAACAAAACAAGTTCGAAATAGGATAACTTTGACAGTACAGATAACAAACCAAGTAAATATTGGAAAAAAGTTACAAGAGTGACATTTGACACAAGCTGTAACTTTTATTACTTAATAAATTTTAATCTATGGCACTGTTGGAGTATTCGGTGAAAGATTGATATGAATGTGCTGCAATGAACAGAAGAAATAAAAAAAAAAAGTAATGAAAACAAAACTCATTGCCCAAACTATTACCCACCTTTTCATCCTCTGAATCACTTCCGGGGGTCTCGACCTTTTTGAGGTTCATCTTCATGACCTCGATCTGAGAGAGACGGCGTCCTTTCTTGTCCACTGCGTGTGATGCAACATGTTGTTTACAGGAACAAGGGGAATGGGTGGCGTGAACATAATAAAGCACAACATGAGCAATCCTTACAAAACAATAATATTGATATGACCGACTGAAATTCTTGTTTAAGATTTTTTTCATTGGGTAAAAAACGAGGATCAGGAGAGTAAGGAATTATCTTTTCGAGTCGTAAAATCCAAAAACAGAAAAACTTTCTTTTCTTTTTTTTTCCTTTAGATGATGAATGTGTCTTTCGGTAGCGCTCGGTCAGTTTCTGGCATGCAAGGAAAAGGACGTCTGTGCACCGATATACGTACCAGCTTTTTTCTCTGTCTGTGATGATAATTTACTTCCAACATCTTTTAGTTAATTGTTTACTATTTTTTTAACTTTAAGCTTCCCTTTAACATACCCTAAAGATAACGAATAAGCTGTAATTTGCTAGGTTTAAAAAGGCAAATGGCGTTATATCTTTTAACATTTGTGTCTGGTTACATATCAACTTAGGAACCATTAATCCATGAGAACTTTGTTATCTTACCCTCAGTTTGAAAAAGCAAAGGCAAATCCTGTTAACCAATTTTATAAAAAAAAGTAAGATGATCATGAAATTAGATAATTATCATGGAGTATGATATAACAATGAAAGTGAAATCAGCATCATTAATGTGTATCTTAACCTTGGTTTCATGCTGTTAAAAAAACGTATCTAACTATCTAGCTAAAACAAAACCCAAAAAATCAAAAGAAACACCATGTCTGCTATTCAGACATCAGCAATACTTGAAATTTTATTGTTACAAATACAAGCACAAAAAAATAACAGAGATAAATTTGCTAGCGAAAGCATTATAATTATTATAAGCATTAGAAACCTAAGAATGTTTGTGTCAGAAAGTGTAGACTTTTGTTTTATTATGTGGTACGATAAACATTCGGTCGAAGTGAAAACGGGTATCTTAAAATAAAAAAAAACCCAAAATAACAAAGCGACAACATTGAACTGTATCTATGGAATTTGCCATATTTTTTTTAAGGAAACGTGATATGAATCGATAAAAGAGTAAAACATAAAAGAGTGGAATTTTGGAATGATTTGTTTTGTACGATTGTTTACTTAAAGATGCATCATGAAAGAAAAGTTTTGTTTTGAAAAAAAAAACAACAAAGAAAGGTTTATAATATTCAAGAAGTACACAGAGAATAGGAACAAATGGTTGAAACAAAGGAGAAAAACAACAGCAATATCTAAATGAAAAATGCTTTGAAAGTCATGAAAATTGTGTATTGAGCGAGGCAAATGGTATAAACAATTGAGCTGGATATTATGTTTTTCCTTCCGAAAGAACTTAACATTATACATTAGGTTCAAGATTTAGACAATAACAAAACTGCAATAAAGAGAACTTCGATTACTTTATAATATTTCAACGAGACTAGAATGTTCGACAAAAGAAAGAAAATTAAAAATAATTGACACGAAAAGGCCTTCAGCTATACACCATAAGTATGATCACTTAACACCTAATTTTATGAGTTTAGATGAAAAGTGAAATTAAATGTACTCTTAGAGCTGTTCAAATAACTAACATACTACTTTATTTTCGAGCTGCTAGATGACGCCATGTTGTGGTGGAATTTTTAAAGTAAAATTTTGACACAAAGTACTTCTCAGCACGTTCATTAGAAGTTAATACTATTCGAAAACAGTAAACCTAAAAAGGAAAATAATAAAAAATATATGGGCTCTTCAGCTTTTCCTTATAATCTCCTTGAGACTTTAACCAACTCGGCTCGCACTAATACTGTAACACCAGATTCTAACGTCCTGAAATATTGTCTGCCAGAGAAAGTACCACAGCACGTTCAGATAGATAATAACAGCTAGATCTAGTGTTAAGAGCTAAAACAACCCACACAAAACAACAGAAGGATCATCATAAATCGAAGCTACTTTAAAAATTGGGTTAGTTTGCTACTAAATAAAAGCCAGAATTCTTTCATTTATAATCTAGAGTGCACATATCAAATAAATAAATCCCCTTCAAGCAAGAACTAAAATGCACTACAATACTAGTAAACTAAGTTATTTTCTTTCGTGTTAGACTAAAAAATTTTCAACTTCACAGAACCTTAAATATCTAAAACAGCCGCCAATTTTATCGTTAACAAGCAACTAAAAGACCTTGAGTATTTGCGGAGAAAGTATTAAAAAGCCAACAACGAACAACAGTTTATACCTGTCGTCTCTGAAATAAAGAAACGACACAAGTGCAAGAGATAACAGACCGAGATTAAAATTGCCTATATAAGATGGGTTTAAATTTTTGAAATGAGTTTTTTTTTTCCATTTTGGTGATAGTTTAAGCTCGATTATAGACATAAAATATATAAAATCAACAGTCACATCAAAAGATACAAATAGACCTAAAACTTAACAGAAGATTGAAAAGATGATAAAAAGGTTTCGCTATTTTCATTCCCAACAAAGAGTAAATATAATGACTATTTTATCAAAACCTGTAGCTAAAACAGCAAAGAAAAACCATGTTAATATCAGATTTTTTAATTATAGTGACAAGGTATGTGTGTTTATTAGAAAAAAGAGACGGGCTATAATTTCACTGCTTTGAAAATCAGATATATGTATTTAAAACTTAAATGAAAACTCTGAATTAAAAAAAAACACACACACACAAAAAGATAAAAAAGAACTCATTCTTGGTTTATTTCAAGCGTAATCATAAAAGAACACTTTATTTTAAAAAGGAAAGTAAAATGAATAGTTATAAAGAAGAAACAGAACAAAACTGTAAATAGCAGATAAACGTTATTAGTAGAATTTTCAGCGAATTAAAGAATAGGAGACACTGGGAAAAAGGAACGATAAAGAGAGAGAGAGAGAGAGAGAGAGAGATGGGGGGAGAAAAAAGAGAGAAAGAGAGATAGAGAGACAGGGTGGAAGAAAGAAGAGACGTAGACAATGGCATAATTTTTATATAGACAGACATACAGATAGAGACACATTTTAACCTGCTTAAATCCCGAAATAGAAAAAATAAATTTAAATGACGACGATTAACATTAAATCTGTGCCCTTACATCTGGTGAAGTTATTTGGCTCAACAGTTATATTTTTAAGTTTCACAAAAAAATTGTCGCAAAAAGGAAAAAAAAATTAAAAAAGAATCGCCCGTGGTTGATTCTCAATTTTTATTGTGAAGCACTGTTTGAAAAAAGATGCTCTTTACCAAACTAAAAACAAGAATGCATAATGTCGTCTATTTCTGCATGGGTTTCCATTTGGGACTTTCTTTGTTTTTTTTTTTTTGAAGATAATGTTAATCTTACCTATGTCTATGTTTTGATCTACTCTACAGTTACCGGTATCAATGTCTTACCCTATCTCAGTCTATGCCGCGGTAAACAAAACTTGTTATTTAGCAGTATCGGTAAATAGACGCTAGTTAGTAGTAAAGGCCCATAGACTATCTTTTCAGACGCGTGTTTGATAAGATGATGATGGCTGCTGAGCGTTGATCGCGAGATGTACCGCGCGCCGTGTACTGAGTTATATACGACATCCTCATACCTGGTTTGAGCGAGCCCCAATCAACTTCCTCCTCTTCTTCTTTTGCCTTCGCGTGTTCCCTGTCCATGGAAATGGTAATAGAAGATTATAAAAGTAATGGTCCTTTCACATGGCGCGTATGTCAGACATGTACTAAAGGCAAGCACGGTTCCTTTATCGGAAACTGTGAAAAAAGTACATTTCCATAACATATTACGAGGTCCGTTTCATAAATAGGTTTCCCTACTCTATAAAATCAAAACCGCTTAAGCTATATACATGAAATTTTCCCACACTGAAGGATCAAACCTTTTGGGGATTCTCATTGAAAATTTGTGGCTCTATGTTGAACGGATACAAAATAGCATTTACTTTTCTGAAGTCCGTTGGAGCAAAATGGCCGGCATAATAGAAAGCTCATCGGCACACCAAAGTTTTTCAAGATATGACATCCGTGTCATCATAACATTTTCTGTTATTTGGGGAAAAGATGCATCATGCATTCACAAAGATCTAGTGACTGTTTTAGGAGAAAATGCTCTTTCTATTCAGACGGTAAGAATTAGGGTAAAAGCTGTTTCAGAGGGACGAGATGACATGGAAGATGAACCTCGTCCTGGCCGACCTGTGACAGCATGCGGTGATGCAAACATTTCTAAAGTTCTCGTTTCATTGAGTGATGACACACGAAAAACTTGTGAGGAGATTCCTACGGAAACATCGATGTCTACAACGTCCGTGTTTAGAGTTATAACCAACAAACTGAATAAGAAGAAGTTTTCAAAATGGGTTCCACATTTGCTGACAGATGAGCAGAAAGAGTCAAGGGTCAATTTTTCCAGAAACTTTTTGCGGAGATTTCAAACTGAGCAAATCGACTTTTTGAATCGGATAATTACCGGTGATGAGACTTGGGTGTATTCCTGGGATCCTGAAACAAAGCAGCAGTCAGCCGAATTGAGAGACTTTGATGAACCTCTTCCAGAGAAAGTTCGACGCAA
>BMAT01000034.1:171975-185948 GCA_019649035.1 Elysia marginata
TCATCATCATCAATTATTTTCATTATCATCATCATCATCACCATCATTATCATCATCATCAATTATTTTCATTATCATCATAATCATCATCATCATTATCATCACCGTAGTCACTAGTATCGTCATCGTATTGACTATTTGTATTATTTCCGACACACAAAATTTAATTCATCTACATCTCATCCTCCAACAACTACACACGCCATCATTCTCTCTAACACTGACCTTTGACCTGCAGGCTGGCCGAGGACATGGCTGACCCCCACTGGTTCTTGACCTGGAGCGTGTACTCCCCGGAGTCCTCAGGAAATACCTCGGAGATGTTCAGCTTGGCGATGCCACCAGTGAAGGTGGTAGAGTAGATATCGCCAGGCTTGATGGGTTTCTTGTCTTTACTCCAGATGATCTCCAGCGGCTCGGTGCCAGCGACGGTAGCCTGGTACACTACAGAATCTCCGTCGTTCACAACCTGTGTTCGGAGTGACGTGGGGTAGAGATTATTTGCAATATTTCAAATGCATAACATGACATAGCCTGTCATGGAACCCATAGGACAGAGGATCCAAAAAAAAGCGAAGAATGACGAGGATGGTTGAAATTTAAGGCAAAGATAGCCACTGCAAAGATGACATGGAGATTTTATTTGTTATATTCGAGCACAACAAGACATATCATGTTATGGAACCCCTAGGACAGTGGATTCAAATAGATGCCAAAAATTAATGCTAAGATGGTCACTGCAAAGAAGACATGTAAAGTGGAAGAGCTGGCGCATGGTAGGATGGTGTGAAAGACCTTTGTTGGTGGCCGGTGCAGAAAAAAAAACTTTTTTTTCGTTTATGCGTTGAAACAAGTTGTTCACATTTGATGCACAGTTGTTGGCGGAATCGGTGGCAAGTTACAAAAAGTCATCCTAAGCTTTCACTTCGTGTATAATATTTTTCGGTAGAATGCTAAGTTTTGAAACAGTGTTTGAAGAGACAAGACTTTTTAGTCACTCCGCGTAAGAGCAAAATAAAGATTGTGAAACAGGATGAGGAATGATGGGGACGAATTACTTACTTTGGGTTCCAGTTTTTTGGTGATCTTGGCCGCCTCGCCTGGCTGCTGCTGTTTCAAAGCTACAAAAAAAAGTAGGACAAGGGTCTCTTAAAACTGAGTAATTATAAAGATTGCAAGGATAAGTAGTGAATCCAGCCACTCATTAGAGAGACAGTTTGCGATTGTGTGTCGTTATCAGCAATACCACTAGCACTATCGTTATTGCAGGCACTAACACATCAGACATTATCATCATCATCACCATCATCATCATCATCATCATCATCATCATCATCATCATCATCATCATCATCATCATCGTCATCTCTGTTTTGTTCTCCTTTTAATTAAACTTCTTATCATTGCCGTTGTAATACAAAATATGTCACTATAAATGTTTCTATCATCATCGATACAGTTCATATCTGAGTTTATTCGGACAAAGTTCTTTTTTATATTCGTAATTAACTTTGAATGTAGGCATCTATGAAATAAAAAGGTAGAACAATCCAATTTTTTTTAAAATCTTTAAATAAACTTTCGACGATACGCATTCAATATTTATTAGAAGAGGAGGATTCCCAAGATATGTGAGACGACCAGGGAAAAACAGGCGCAAGTCGGTATTTTGACATTTTGAGTTATCAACATTTATCCAAATTGTATTGTATACCCTTGAAGAGTTTGGAAACAATATAACTCTAGCTTAAATAGAACTTAAGTTGCTTTATTTTGAAAACAATAATGAAAATAGAATGCTATATAACAAAATGTGATATAAAAAAGGCTCTAGCTCAAGAGAAGTCTGAGCGACTTGTGACTGATTTACTCTGGTTGCCTCAGATATATTTACTTAGCATACCTCCAATGTTGAGCGTTGCTGTAATTGTGGCCTCGCCCTCTGGGGCTTTGATAATACACTTGTACGTGCCGTTATCTTTTTCTGAGAACTGGAAACAAAGTTGTTGTTTTTATGAACAGCCTTATGATTTGCTTTTACAGAGCAAGATTGTTACACTGATTAGTTTAGAATTAAATTTGCAAAGGGTTAAGTTTAAAGAACACGCTATGGTTATGTGCCGTTATCTTTTTCTGAGATTTGGAAACAAAGATGTTTATATGAATATCTTTTGCTTTTAGTAGGGAGCAAGATTAATACACTGATTAGTTTAGGATTTAAATTTGCAAAGAGTAAAGTTTAAATAATACGCTATGGTTTATACACTTTAACTGTGGCTCTATTTTCAACTTTGAAGAGAAACTATGAGAGAGAAAAGCTCACAAGGACAATTAAAAAGTTATATCACGATTCTCTTATTTAGAAAAAAAAACCAAGAATACAAGAATTATCAAAAAGGTGAGGGCCAAAGGCCCGTCGGTGATCTTGATATTTTCAATCTCGACCACCTTCGAGGATTGAAGCACTGGATGAATGGGAAGTTCGTATTGTAATTGTAGTCCCTGAAGAGTCAATCGTTGCTGATATCGAAGGCGTTTATGCTAGATGCGGATACTATGCTTTGCGGCAAACAATTCTATGTATTTGTGACTTTCAAACCAAAGAAGCTCGTTCTAACATTGAGGCGACAGGCTTGTTTAATGCGGCTTTTTGTTCTGTTTTTCACAACTAAGTGAGAGATATTCTTCTCTCCCCCCCCCTCCCCCACACACACATACACACAGACCGCCAGCCCCGTTTCCTCTCAGTCCTTCTCTGTTTCCAAAAAAAAAGAAACTGAACAAAACTTACTTTTCCTATTTTCAAGGTCGGGTAGTACAATCCTTTATTGAGGGGCGTCTTCAAGCTGATTCTGTTATCAGTCTTCAACTCCTTGTCCCCAAAGTACCAGACGGCTTTCGGCATGCCAACTGTTTTCACTCCCTGTTCAATGATGATGATGGTTCCAGTGTCGTCCAGACGAATACTAGGCTTGCCCACGATCATTTGAGCAACATCCTTGCCAGCATCTTTAGGTCTGGTAGAAGCGAGCACAGCATCGTGATAAAGAGGGGAAACTAATCTAAAATGGTGGTATTAAAGGGGGGGGGGTCAAGTGGCAGCCTTATAGAGCTTATTTAATGACGCCAGTGCTAGGAATGGAGGCAGAAGTACTATTGTTGTTACCGTATCTTTGTATTCGTGCAATTGTAATGCATAGCTACACACAATACGTAACTTAAAACCTCTATAATTTGTTGAATATTCAACTACGGACGTATGGGTTTGTTTCCGTTTGTATTATTTTACAAGCCTTGTAGCATTTTTTTTCTGGAAAAGTAAAAAAAAAGATGAAACAGAGGAAGCATAACATACACACCCCTGTTCTTTTAGAAAGCTAGAAAGCCTTTGATCGGAATAAGGAGAACCATTAGATCCAAATAGAAAGAGATTTAAACAATTATCCTCAATTTAATCGTCATATTTGTTTAAAAATTTGCAATATGGGAAGGCACAGTTTCATACTACAATATAATTATATACCTAGGGCCGATTTTCGACTTTCTCTGTCTTTTTGAGTGCGCTACAAGTTTTAATTATTCAAATTTTCAGTAAAAACTGGAAAATGGTTCAAGTTTCAGTTACGTGCTTCACGAAATGAGAAATACTCATAAAGTATTCAACTGAATTGCCGCAAATGGTATTCATGTTATGACGTTTTATCCTTTCTTAACACAAAAAATATTGGAAGAAAGCAACTCCGTTTTTTTTTAGGGTGGAGTCACTTCCAAGCCACTACAATCTCTGAACATCTCTGTTTATTTCGGATTGTGCATTTATAGACTTCGTGACCTTTCCACAAACCTTGATGTGAAACACAAGATTTTTCTAAAATGTCACACGCATTTCTATTTTGGAAACCATGAAATAACATCGCTGTTTTGTTTTTGTTTTGTTTTTGTTTTTTTGTGGAAAAAAGGCAGGCATGCAAACAAGAAATGATTAAAAAGCACGTCTACTTACGGCTCCAGATTTATCGTGATGTTGGCATTTCCCTCGCCAGCTTCGTTCTTTGCTGTGACTTTATACTGTCCGCCATCATCTTTGGTGAAATTCTAGTTTTTAAGGAGTGAGAGAATATCATGTCGTTTGACAAAAAAAAATACAAAAAAACACAACAAAAAAGATGCAAATTGTCACTTACATATGTAGAATATCGGGAGAAATAAAACTCCCACAATTAGTGCACCTTTGTAAAAATATGTAAGGTTTAATTTTGGAACAAAGTCGACATTGTAACTCGAGATGAAACAATATTTAATACACGGCCAAGCCTGAAACATAGTATTCATAAAACGAGATTAATTGGATAAAGCCATCTCGAAATATGGGCTCATGTTCAATTTAAACCAACCAAATAATTCATCTTTTTCATAGAATCATGTTTTGCCTTACAATGTTTTTTTTTCCAAATAGCGTAAGATTGAAAATATAACTGTATAATTCATGATAATCAACAGAATTACCTGAATATCGTGAAACGAACATTGCTATTTTAAACCGTTAGAACCAAGTCAAATGATACTTAAGCCTGGATGAATTGGTTGCTATTGCCATGGTTTACCTTTAGACCAAGACAAAAGATGTTTAAGCCATGTTGTAATAACTGTACCGAAACTGGCTTTTCTCCGTCACAAAGTCTAGGTAAATTTTGAACCATAGTGAACCGGTTGTTCTAACAATAATCTTTTCTTCTTCTCAAAAGAGTCAAGCGACAAATTATTGAGCTATGAGGGATTAATTATACTGGCTATAATCTAATTTTTAACTGAATCCAAGAAGGTTTGATATATAGTGTTTTAGCTGTAGGTCCACGGCCTATGATTTAGACTATGTTTTGTTTATACTGAACAGGATCTCTCATTTGATGATGTGTTCGTTGTATTGGCCATGATCTCTAGTTTAATGATGTGTCAGTTGTACTGACCAGGATGTATAATGTGTTGATATTTAAGCTGTATTGACCAGGATTTCTAGTTTGATAATGTTTTATTTGTGGTGACCATGATCCCTAGTTTAATGATGTAATAGTTGTACTGACCATGATCTCCAGTTTGATGTGTTACTTGTGCTGACCATGATATTATTTTAGTTTGATGACGTATTCGTTGTACTGACCATGATCTCCAGTTTAATGATGTATTCGCCTCCACTCTCTGTGATGGTCGGGACGACTCGCGAACTGGCTGTGACCACCTGGGTGCCCTTGTACCACGTGATCGCAGGTTTGGGACTTCCAGTGCATCTGCATTCAATGATGATGTTCTTGCCTGATGCATCCTGGCTTACTTTTGGTTTCTCTTTAAAGACGGGCGCGGTGCCTTTGGGCTTAGTTTTCTCCCCACCTGTAAAAAGTTAATAATGATGCACATATTAGCATAACTTTTTTTTGGCCATGGTATTATTAATTTTTAAAACTGTTCATAAGAGTTTAAGGGTAAAATGTTTCAGAATACACTGCAACTTTCGCAAAACAAATTCCCTGCGCATTCCGAAGAGTTTGTCGAGGCATAAACTTTAGTGATTTGTTTTCCATTATCTTTACTTGTAGGTGCGTAGCTCCAACAGTCGATATGCCCATAAACATGGAGTACAATGGAGATGTTGGTTATGTTTTGAGCCGCATCTTGCTTAAATGGCACTGACCCCAATTGACATAACTATTCCACAGTCAATTCTTCCTATCCGCTGTCTTTATAGCGTTAACGTATTTAAGTTACATTCGCAACAAAAATTAATCTAAGTCTTAGAAAAAGGACAATAAAGTTGTTAGACCAATTATGTGGGAATTGGTGTCACGTTTTAGGCGCTAGTGCGGTTTAAAAATTGGACCTACCTTGGAAGTTCAGTGTGATGTTGGCGTTTGATTCCCCTAGGTCGTTGGCCGCTGTGCACTTGTATACACCAGCATCTGCTGTTGCTGGATCCTGAAAGAAAAGTGGTAACAAGGAATTGAGGAGTGGAAGGGCAACTAGAGGAACAAACCACTTGTTGAGGATAATAATAAATTAATAAATATGTTTAGAGTCCTCGGCCGCCGAAGGCAGCTTCATGACTTTACATATTCATCCCAACAGGCCTATACACACCAGAGCCACTTCAACTCATATTTTACTGCATTACAGTACGGAGCCTATAAGGCGCTGAAATACAAAATTCCACAAATTCCAAGCACTGACTTTAACCAAGTTCCCATTTTACAGGTGGGTGGACTGGAGAAAATTAGGGTAAATTGCTTTCCCAAGGCAATTGCAACATGATATGGTCGGGAATAGAACCCGTGACCTCCAGATCTCAAGTCCGACGCGCTAACCACTCTGCCACGCTGCCCCCACAAAGCGTTGATATTTTGAACAACTGGCGCGGTTGGCGGCCAGGACGTGGGAACTCCCTTTTTAATGCAATTTGGAAGCTTGCTCATGGCACTAGTGATAGCGTGCATCCCAATGGACACGTGGATGGTGGACTTAAGCGTGCAGAGCGTCAAAAGATGTAGGTTAATGGGATTTGTACTGTGGTGCGCAATGGTTAAGCTCTGTTTCTATGATATTAAAGAATGAATGTGTTCAAAATCATTGATGTCTTTGCAACAACATAAACAATTTTTCTCTCTCCCAGCCTAGCTCTTTATTGAGATGGCGCTATTAACAGAATTGTTTTCGCCTTACATGAAAGAATAGTTTAAATATTACGTAAAACGAAAAAAAAAGAAAAAACACTTTCATTGAACGAAGCCCTTGTCGCTTTTAACTGTAAATTTGAAAGGTATCAGAACCATACATTCTTCTACACCACACGGAGGCACCTTCTCTCCTTATGCCCCCCCCCCTCCCCTCCCATAAACCCTCGCCCACACGCTCACTCGTCCAGTCGCAGTGCCTGTGATAATTAACAACCCCCATGCGCTCTCACTCACCTGTATCTTGAGGACAACATTGTATAGGTCAGCTCCACCCGGGTCCTTAGTGGTCAAGATAGTGACTCGTCCTCCGGCCTTGATCTCCGTCCCCTCCCTGAACCAGCGGATTTGCGGACTGGGCTTTGCCTCCAACAGACACGTCATGAGTAGCGTGCTGCCTTCCTGCTTGATACTGGGCTTCTGCGTGAACTTGGGCGCCTTGCCATCTGTAGATCTGGGTGCCAGAGCAGTAGTATTTATGTTTAGAAGTAAGGGAAAGTTGTTTTTTTATAATTATAGAAGTTTTGTTCAGACCATGAGAATGTCCTAGTATAGTGTTAAAGCTTAGAGTAACAGCGGTGGATCTATTCATTATGGTGTGTACTAATTATTATAATGGTTGTCTTGTCGTCATCTTTCTCTGAAAAAGTGTCGAAAACTTTTTGTCTGTACCAAACTTTATATTCAAATGAATTGTGCTTCCCAATATCCTTCTAATACCACAATAAGAAGAAAACTTTTAAAATGTTATAGACACTTTGTTCAGATCATGAGAATGTCTTTTCTAGCTGAGAGGAACACTTAACAGCGACGATCGCTACAAAAGTAGAAATGGGAGAAATATTATTAGTTTGTAGATATTGTGAAAGATTTTATTGACGACTCTGCATTACGTTCTGTGGGTGAAAAATCGGCGGTTAGACTTACGAATTAATATCGTGTTTTCACGGCTAAGTTTAATGTTTTGAATAACTATCTTTTTTTTTCAGGAACTCCGATAGTCGCTAAATAAAGCTACTGAAATGATTGTCTTATCGTCATCTTTTTTTTTTGAAAAAGTGCAGTTTTATTGAGGGGCTATAAAAATCCCGACCATAGAAAGAACTCGTTGATCTTAAAAAGTTACCCGGACCCTTTTCAATACTTTTCTAATTCCTGATAGGGTGCTTCATTGTTTAAGTTATTTATCATTATTAAAAAAAAAGTTATAAACACAATGACTACATTACTAAACTTACCATATAGGCTTTAACACTACACAATTGAAACTGCTGAATATTTTTCGTACTTTGCCTGTCTATATGGTTGTCTGTCTGTGTGCCAGTCTATACGTCTAGTTGCATACGGACTCGCTGGCTGTCCGTCTGTCTGTCTATATGTCTGTCAACCTGACCTTCTGTCTGTATGTCTATATGTCTGTCAACCTGACCTTCTGTCTGTATGTCTATATGTCTGTCAACCTGACTGTCTGTCTGTCTGTCTATATGTCTGTCAACCTAACCTTCTGTCTGTCTGTCTATATGTCTGTCAACCTGACTGGTTGTCTGTCTGTCTATATGTCTGTCAACCTGACCGTCTGTCTGTCTATATGTCTGTCAATCTGACTGCCTGCATGCCTGCGTGTCTGTCTATACGTTTGTCAACCTGACTGGCTGTCTGGCTGTCTGTCTATACGTTTGTCAACCTGACTGGCTGTCTGGCTGTCTGTCTATACGTTTGTCAACCTGACTGCCTGCATGCTGTCTGTCTATACGTTTGTCAACCTGGCTGCCTGCATGCCTGTCTGGCTGTCTATACTCTTGCAGCTATCAGAATCCAGTGTATTTTATTATCCTAGACGTCGCAAATTAAACATGTCATAAAACATTGTAAAAAAGGATTTATTTTTTTTAACTACCGCTACTTACTGTTTTTTACTGCCTTCAGTCGATACGCAAAGGCCCAAGCGTGTGATGTAGAAGAAGAAAAAGTTTAATGATCAAATCATATCACAAACAAATAAAAATAGCACTGCATAAAAAGGACCAAAATTGGTTTGTGGAAAGAAATTATCACGTAAGCCGTCCAAAGCGGTTAAGTATGAAAATATTCGTAGAAAAGTCTTTAACAGATTATATGTAGTGTTTAGGTTTACCGGCAATCTGCAAAAACAAGTAAATCGTATTCTATACACTGCATTTTCCTAACAAGATTTTTCTTTCGCAAAAAAAGTAATATTAATTGGTTAAAAATTGTATCGGTTTAAAAAAAATTGACGCTCTAGTTCGTTTAAATAACATTCAATACTGCATTGTAGATGCTGCCACTGCAATGATAAATAACAACTTATTTAAGTTCTTTTTATTTGAAATGCAAGCAATGCAAATACAAGCAATCCCTATCAGTGACAAAGAGGGCTTATATTCTAACCCGCCATCTAAAATTGTTCCACTAGTTCTAGACATGCGGCAATTGATTATCGGCATGACTGCGCTGAGTTTATGCACTTAAACGATCAGGAACAAAAAAAAAACCAACAAAACTCAGGTTTCTTATATAGAATTCCATTCATGCAAAAAGATGTAATGTGCTCACAAGCATTAATAAGTTCAACCAAAAGAAAAAAAAAAAAAAGCTTGTGTTTGATATTCTAAAGCTAATAACAGCCCATACTTGTACAATCTATAGCAAAAGTTAGTAGATGATAGTAGATGAAAGCTCATAACGCAATGTAATAATTATTAGAAACACGTTAACGGAATGTAAAGCAAACAAAGTTTCTTTGAAATCCTGTCTGTATGGCTCTCTGTCTGTACACCAGTCTATACGTCTGACAAACTGACAAAGTAAATCCTGTACATAGAAACTAACGAGGAGTCTTTTCCTTGATTGTTTTGATATTTTTCAAAACGCTATAATAGTTCTTGAATTTTAATAAAGTTACAATTGAAAAACAAATTTTTTTAGTACAAAGAAGGATGTCTGTCGCTATTCTTCTCACCTCATTGCTTTTTAGTGTTTCTACCGAGAACATCAAAGACTTAATAACAATTATCTCAATAGAATAATTGTAAAATGTCGCAAAATTACGCTCGTGATGTACTCTATAAGAGGTAGTCTAAGTGTCACTGAGAACCTCATTTGGTCTGGGTTTTTTTTTTTTTTTTTTTTTTTTTTTTGGGGGGGGCTGTATGTTAGATGTGTAATCACTCTCGCAACATTTTATGCTTTGTAACTTTCATCTATTCTATTTCAAGCTATTATCTCCCTCTCTTTATCTCCTTCTCGCTTTCCATCTCTATCTCTACCCCTCTCTCTCTCTCTTCCTCTCTCGCTCTCACTCCTTTTATCTCTCTTTTTCTCTAATTATTAGTTTTAAACTGCTTGCCTAGTGTTCGAGATTATTCAACTTTAACAGCCAAAGGAAAAAAGCACTGTGTTTAGTTTGTTGACGTGGTAAAATGAAAGTATATGCGGTTTATTGATCTCCGAATTTCGAAAACTGAAAAAAATGGTTACTGCTGCTAATAAGAAGTACTCTTAATAATTGGTTTGACATTTTCAGTAAGTGACACCCAAGGCCTCGGTTTTTTCCCTCTCCTGCTCCTCGTCCGATGTTTACCCACAGCTTCTCACCTTCGAAATTAAGCGTTATAGTGGCCGTGGCTTCCCCTAGCGCGTTCTTGGCCAGGGCTTTGTACTCGCCGCCATCTTGGAGGGTCACGCTAGCTATCTCCATCCAGATTATGTGGTTCTGACCATCTGACCTCATGTCACACTGGACTCTTCCTCCAGGCGCTATGGCCTGGTTGTTGAGAAGCCACGTGACTGTTGGAGTTGGACTGGCTACCAACTGACACTCGAGAATGATTTTACCGCTGGCCTGACGGATCGAAGGTTTCTGTACGAACTGAGGGCGAGTGCCCTGCTGTTGCTGCTGCTGCATGTACATAATTGTCGTGGCTGAGGCAATAAGGGGTCCACGGAACAGTTATTGCGTGCAACGTAAAGAAACATAGTTACTGAGATGTAAAGCAGATATAGCTAGCTAAAGCAAGCATAAAAATACAACGAAGTTAAAGCGAGCATATAGACACAATGTTTACTAAAAAATAATGGAGCTATAGCTAAAGCAAGCATAAAGATAAAATGTTTACTGAGATTTAATGCAGCTAAAGCAAGCATAACTATACAATGTTTACTGAGAAATAATGCAGTTATAGCTAAAGCAAGCATAAAGATATAGAATTTACTGAGACAAAATGCAACTTAAGCTAAACCAAGAAACTCTCAAGAAAGCCCTGCCAACGCATGCGTTTGTCTGCATACGATTGTAAAATATAAATAAAAATAAAAATCAGTAATAAGACAACGACAGCAAATCAATAAAAACACCAACAGCAACAACAACAGAAACAACAACAACAACAACTATAAGAACATTGCCAAAACGACAACAGTAACAAGAAAACACGATATAGCAGTAGCAAATATAACAAAGTAAATAAATAGTACATAACTTAGAAGACGAGTAAAGCAACGCTAATAATTTAAAACGCACGAAATACTGTGAAAACATTTATTGTTATGTTTTTGTTGTTTTTTTTTGGTGGGGATGGGGGCTAGGTAAAACATTTGGTTTCCAACATATCTCTAACACACTATTGTATAATGTCTTGAACAATGTGAGAACAAAATTTCAAGCACTATAATATTGCTATTTATTGAGTTTTCTTGGTGTTGTAATAATCATACTTCTATCTCCTCGCGTATTTCGTCTTAAAGAAGCGAGACGGCGGAGGCGTTGAACAACTAAGCATTAAAGATGATTATGGAATTTTGCATGTCGTCGCACAATTACTACCTGAACGTTCTTTGAATTCAACATCTGCAGTGAAATATTCTTGTCTTGTTGATGCTATTAAACCTTTGGCTATAACGGAAAACATCTGTGAGGGCTACCACATTCTTAGAGAAGGTAGACGCTAGACGCCTCGTTTTTTCCACTCATTTTAAACATGTTTTTTTATATTTGCATCATTAAAGGAATCCTGTTTATGAAATGGATTCTTGTTGACTTGGATCTAGTAGATAAACATCTCCTGGCTTTGGGTGAAGTCTAAACAAGAGGGAAAATGTTTTTATGTTTTTAATTATAATTCTAGGATCAAAGAAACCTGCTAAAAGTGAAGAAAGTCTTTGACCTTAGCGAATTCCTTCGGCAAAGCATTTGTGTGTCAGAAAAGGGAGAAAGCTTTGATTTTAAAAAAAACGTAATAGAAACCGAAACTTCATACCCCTTTGATATATGAGTTTTCACCAAAGAATTTTTAATCTATGACATATAGACATATAGACATAACAGTGTGTTAATAGGAAAACATTTCAGTAGTCCTTGGGAAACAATACAAACTTGGTTGATGAAAAACGTAACGAAAAAAAAACAACAAAAACAACAAAAGCAACAACAACAATAGTAAACGCATCAAATTTAGGCAACTTAAAACACTGAAATAAAAATACAGAAAAAAATCACCGCGCACTAAATCTCCAACGCAAAATCTGAAGGACATAACATTAATTACAGCACCGTCCTGGTATTGTCATCAAAAAGCTACTACGTTGTACTAATTTAAGTGAAGCATCCACACTCATAATGCAGTCACCCAAGGTGAAACGCCACCGTTATTATTATAGAGCGGTCTAAAAGTTTTAGTCAACGTTTTTGTATTTGAATAGCTTTTTTGCAGACTTCAAAGAGTTATGTACGTACAGGAATACGTTCACAGACATTGAACATAACTACGAAGACAAGGATTATTTCAACGAAAGAAATATTAGTATTAGATAATTGTACGAAAGTCTGACAGACACATCCGTTCAGGAATTTTGCAGCCATAGTGACTACTAGATAAAGTGCTATGCTAGAAAGCTTAAGTGTCGATCTACAACAGGTCATAACAACAGCAACAGCAACAACAACAACAACAACAAAAATATAAGAATAAAGAGATGGACAGGTCATGCCGGAAAAATAAAAAGAAAAAAATGACTCACTGTCGAAGTTGAGGCGAATGGTGGCATTACTCTCGCCTAGAGTGTTCTTTGCCGTGACTTTATAGTTGCCCGCGTCCTGAGCACCAACGTCATTGATTTCCAAGACCAGGAAGTAGGTCTTGTTATCGCGTGGTTCAGACCGCATGTTAAAACGACCTGCGCCAGAGCAAAATGGAAATCGAAATAATAATAAAAATAATAATACTAATAATGATATTAATAATTATAATAATAATAACAATAACAAATATTAAAAAAATAATAACAAAAAAATGAAAATAACATAAAATAATAATAATAATAATAACATAAAATATTAATAATAATATTATTAATAATAATAATAATAATAATATAAAGTAATAATAATAATAATGATATTAACAATAATAAATATGATAATGAGATACAAAGAGACAAAGACAGAGAAACAGAGAGAGAAGGTGACAGAGAGACAAGGAGACAGAGAGAAAGACAGAAACAGCGAGAGAAAGAGACAGACAGACAGAGACAGACAGACAAAAAGAGACGAAAGGCAGCGATAAACAGAGGGAGCCAAATGGAGATACAAAGATAAGAGATGTGGAGGCAGAGATAGAGAGAGACTCAGAGAGAGACAGACAAACAAACAGATACAGAGAAACAGAACGACAGAGAAACCGAGAGACAGAGAGAGAGTGACAATTTACTCACCTCCTTGCTGTACTACGGCGTTGTCTTTGTACCACGTGATGGACGGGGCTGGGTCCGCCGTCAGAGCACACTCAAAAAGCAGCTTTTTGCCGTTGTTCTCTTGTCGCGTTACAGGCTTCTGTACAAAGTTGGGCGCAATTCCGTCTTGTCTGGTGATAGATAACGTTAGCAGTGACGGATGGTGTAATGTCCATATTTAAGTCGCAACCTCTAATAACATTCTAACGCTACCAATAAGACCGGAGCCGGAAATAAATACTTTCTAGACTGACCGTTATAAATGTCAAAAAATCGTAGATTTCCTGGACGTCACTTTCAATTTACACACAGGACTGCACAGGCCGTATGGGGGGCCTAGCGACGGTGTAGCCTGCATCCATGGGGAGGGCGGCCATCCTCCGTCAATGGTCGGGAGCCTGCCTCGGGGTGTGGAGGGGCGCCTGACTGGCAATTCTTCCAATGAGGGAATCTTCGGGGATGCAGCAGAGCCGTGTAGCGGGGCATTGGGGAAGGGCGGACACGTGA
>BMAT01000034.1:209777-222956 GCA_019649035.1 Elysia marginata
CACAGCTCTACTGCGACTCCTGTTCAATTTAGTCTCTGGGTGGCAGCCGGTACATTGTCGTTGGGACCCAAGCTCTGAGAGCACCTTTGAAGTGGAATTGGGCTTGTAAAAATATCCTTCAATTCAATTCAATCCTCTTTCTTTCTCAATACTTTCAACGCTTGGTCAAAAATATTGTAGCAATTTTTCACATGACGCGTTTCGTCCCTACCTCACCGTTCTTTCCTCATCCCGTCTTCCCCACACAAAATTTTAAAAAATCTCAAACTTTGTTTTCCCCAGTTTAGTTATAAAACTCTCTGTTTTTCATTTCTTTAATAGTTCCAGTTATCTGAAATTAAAGTTTTTAAATGTAACTTCAGTTTTTATGGGACAAACTGTTAAGCCGACTCACGTATGTTTCTCCTTCTCCTGTCTTTATTGGGTCATTATTTCTCTTTCTTCCTTCCTCTTCTCTTCGACTCTATCCTCTCCTATTTTTTCATTATATCTAAGTTTATAGTTTTCAGCTCCATCTTTTTAGTCCCTACCACATTCTTTTATTCCTACTTTTTAATTCTTAAATTTTCTTCTTCTTCTTCTTCTTCTTCTTCTTCTTCTTCTTCTTCTTCTTCTTCTTCTTTCTCTTCTTCTTCTTGAGACGAGCTTGGGCGTCGCATTTACAGAAGAAATGACATTGGAACTCTGCAAGCATTTGGCAGGGAGAATAAGCCCAAATTCCACAGATTTTTTCTCCAGATACTCTTCTCATTATATGAGAAGGTCACAAATGGTCGCATCGACAGGCGAGGTAAACGCTCTCGTTACAAAAGACATTTGAGTGAGTGATACTTTCTAGCAAAGAGAATTGAATACCGAGCAAGAGGGAGAACTGAGCCTAACGCTCTGTGACAACAGTGCTAACAAAAGCGTATTCGAATAGAGCCCGTAAACAAAGCATGCACCTCGTGGTTTAGTGCAGGCTGTAGTAGTATGTGTTTTTGTAATTGCCGCTATTATCTTTTAAATTTACCGGCTCTATTTCTGTTGCAATGCAGCCCTGCGTACACGCTTAGCCAGCATCGCTAGGCTCTCTTGCTCTCCAAATTCTTTGTTTCTAGTAACGTTAACTTTTTATTTTCAACTACATGAATGTGAACTGCAATCTCAACGAAAGTCAAAGTTTGATCTGTTTTCTTTTTTTCCCCACAATGTATTTGTTAAAGGGTCAACGTTTCTTACATGAAAACATCTTGAGTTAAAACAGATAAAAATAGAATTTGTGTGAATGAAAAACTAAGTGTTGCGTTTTTTAATTTGTTTGCGTTTAGGCCTATATAGATAGATTTCTTTCGAAACTGGTCGGTTGACAGTGTTGGGAAGATAATTCATAAACTATGCACGAGACAAAACACACATGCTATGCTGGCGTCAGCCGTTTAATTCTCTACCATGCTTCCTTTCCTACTGATTCCTATCTTGTTTTACCTTATAAATAACAGCTGGTGCCTTTCCTCCTTATGATGATTATGCAATCTTACGCAGCAATGCTCTCTCTCTCTCTCTCTCTCTCTCTCTCTCTCTCAGTGTGTATGTTTCTTTCTCTCTCTCTTTCAATCTCTTTCAATTTTTTTTATTTATATCTATCTCTGTCACTCTCTATCTTGTTTTATCCCAGTCTCTTCTGTCTCTGTCTAATTCTCTCTCTCTCTCTCTCTCTCTCTCTCTCTCTCTCTCTCTTTCCTATCAGCATCCTTCACACCCATCTTTTTTCTCTCTGTCTCTTTACCTTTCTTTCTTTTCCTCTCTCTTCGTGTTTCTCTCCTGCTCTCTTTATGATTCTTTTTCTTTCTCGTTTTTCTCTCTTTGTCTCTTGCTCTCTCGCACTCTTGATTTATCTGGTTCATTTTCAAGCCTACAGGTAACGAGCAACAATGTTTACAAAACAAAAACACTGATAATTATGAGGGATGCTGGTGCACACCCAAGGATGACTTTACTTCCTCTCAGTTAAAAACTGTTAATCCTTAAAGTACATTGAAATGAAGCGAAGAACCAGGTAATTTTTAGTTTAGCGAACATTAAGATGGAATAAAGGACAAGATAACCTTAGAGGCGATCTAAACCTGGCATAGGTCATTCGAATACCACCACAGATGAAAAAGCTGGTAATGTTGGTTAAAATAAATATGTTACCACTAGCATAGAATATGGAGAAGAATACCCAAATTGTTTCTTTCATCACAAAATTAAAATATGACAAAACTTCGTACATAACACTACTGCATCAATAAATCTTAAGAATCAACACAGCTTTCTTATAACGAAAAAAAAATCAGATTAAGATGTTTTTGACAGTTTGTTTCTTTTTTTGTGGAAAGCACTGAAGGGTATGATGGAAAAAAATATATGAACATGCTCTGCCGCAAAATTATAGACCTAGTTTGAGACCTATCATTTTTTAAAGAATATATTTTCTACACATGATAAAGACTTAAAAAGATTAATAGACTTTATGTTCTTTGTACTTTTGAAACAGCAATACACATCAAAGAGGAAAAATTTTTTTTTCAATGTAGGATTCATACTTCTGGCGTGGAGACATCTTGTCGGATCCAATTTCTATGAGGTTATTAACCCAAATACCTCAAATACAGCTCAAAATCTTTAAATCATCACCTCCTTTTCTCCCGCTACTCATATATTACAACAAAAACAAAAACTACTACTACTAATATTTCTAATACCGTACTAATACTATTATTACTACTGTTACTACTACCACTGCTACTAAAACTACGACTTCTTCTAACAAGACCTTCTACTACTACTATTATTGCTACTACTACTAATACTACACTGCTGCTGTTACAGCTACTACTTCCTCTGCTACAAATATTGCTACAACAACTACTACAACTAATACTAAAACTACTATTACTATTATTACTACTACCATTACTACTACTACTACTACTACTACTACTACTACNNNNACTACTACTACTACCAATACTACTACTACTACTACCACTACTACTACTACTGCTGCTTCTACTTTTATTACTACTTTCACTGGTAGTACTACTACTAAAACGACAATCGCTCCTACTACTACTGCTTCTAAAGCAACTGTCACTAATGTTATTACTATTACTACTGCTTCTAAAGAAACTGCCACTACAAATACGAATAATACAACCACTGCTACTATAAATACTGCTACTACTAATACTCCTACTACTACTGTTACTACTACAGCTACAATTTCTGCTACTGCTGTTGTTACTACTACTTCTGCTACTGCAGCTACTACTATTAGCGGTAATAATATTACTACTACATCTACTACTACTACTACTACTACCACTACTAATACTACTACTACTTCTACTACTACTACTTCTACTACAACTACTACTACTACCACAACTACTTCTACTTTTTCTGCTACTACTACTACTACTTTTATTACTACTACAACTACTATTACTGCTTTTTCTACTACTAATGTTATATCAACTACCACTTTTACCACCACTACAACAACTACTGCTACCCCTAACAGTACCAATTTTAATACAACTGCTGCTCGTTCTTATCGGCCTGCTCCTCCTTTTCTTTCTCACATCTTTTCACCTGCTTTTACTTATAAAACATATTAAAGTAAGGAAACGCTGATCATATCTGAACCGTAAAGTCTAATATCCTGATAATTGCTTCGTTTAAAGAAAACAGGAAACTACGTGTATGGAAAGGGTGGGAAAATAGTTGGCAAAAAATCTCATTTTCATTGTTTGTTTGTTTTTTTAATTATACACCATGTGTTGAATTGAGATATATAAGCATGAATAGCCAGTTGATGAATAGCTCATTACTCGAGAGACGAAACCCGTAAAGTAGTTAAGAAAATTTAACAATAACCCTTTAAGCTAATCATCCTTTGAAAGACGTATTTTCACGCAACCATTTCTTTAAAAAAATGCTTAAAAGCCAATACTTTACAAACAATTATCAAGGCTTAGGCTTAAAAGTTTGCAAGTATGCAGTAAATATTAGGGAAATATTTATGATTTCTTTGAAAATATGCCCTAATACGATTTAGTTGTTCTGTTGAGAGTGTATTTTTAAGGATACTTTAAATAATTGGAAGATACTTTTCTTTTAAAAAAGATATGAACATGGGGCATGATGAACATGATTTTTAATCGTAATAAAATGAAAGCCAGCGAATTAAGTTTTCCTGAAAGTAACAAGAAACAACCTAATACCTTTAACCGGCTCTGAAGCCTAGCGGTGAGACACTCGCTCAGAGATCGGGAGGTGCGTGGTTCGATACCCCGCCGAGTCAAACCAAGGACTTTAAAATTGGTATTAGTAGCTGATCCGCCTAGTGTCTGGCATTATGGATTTAGTGTTAAGTCTGGTAGGCCCGGTGTCAGGATAATGTGACTGGATGTGGTGTATGCAAGCGCTCCTTACATCACAGTGTGGCAGCACGCTTTCAATTGTCCCCAGCGCCGTCTCTGATATAACCTCGAAGTTGACTGGGGCTTTCAAAATTCAAACAACCAACCAACCTATACCTTTAAAAATACCATGCAAAAGGTGTTGGACTATATGTTC
Organism: Elysia marginata; assembly: GCA_019649035.1. Classification (NCBI taxonomy): domain Eukaryota; kingdom Metazoa; phylum Mollusca; class Gastropoda; family Plakobranchidae; genus Elysia; species Elysia marginata. Next base: position 214,383 of record BMAT01000034.1, read on the forward strand.
TCGAACCAGAGGGAAATTTAATGTCAACTGTTAGGCCTTTTTGTCATTAATTTTTTTTTATTTTCGTGATCGCACTCATCTTAACAATATTTTTAAAAAACCTTATTAAAATTTAGCCTATTGCTAAAGTTATATATACGAAATATGATAATTGTGACAAACAAAGACATCATTACAACAAAGACAAAAAAGTGAATAGTTTAAAAGGAACTGGTACTAAGTCTATTTTTGGAGATGTACTTGGACAAAGACATTATAATATATGTATAAATTTTAAAAAATATGAATAGTCTTCCACCGCCGAAGGCAGTCTCAAGACTTTACATTTTTTCCCCAGCAGGTATAACCCAAATCAAATTCAACTCAAATACTGACATTCTACAAATTTCAAGTACTGCCTATAGTCAGTACCCATTTTACAGGTGGGTGGACTGAGAAAAGTGTAGATAAATTGCTTTCCTAAGGCAGCTACAACATGCGTCGTGGTTAGCAATCGAACCCGCGACTGCTGGATCACAAGTCCGAGGCGCTAACCACTGAGCCACGCTGCTCTACAGTTACGCATATCTGGGGTTTCGTTTCCTTCCAACTTTATAATTTTTTTTATCAGGATAATCTTAGCTGAGCAGAGGGTACTTATATAAAGCAAAATTTCCACTAAAATTACTCTATAAACACAGGTTCGCTTTACTACAGATCCTGTTTTCTCATGTATGGGATGGTCAATATTTATCTTACTGTATATGTAAGACGTTTAAATGTCATTTTTTCCCGTTTTACAAAGTAGTGAGTAGGAACAAAACAAGAACTCACATAAAGGTTAAGATCTACCGGTATAGAAATTCCTTCCCAAGAGGTAAATCCTATAGCATTACAAAATGAGCTACATGCAGCCGTTTGTCTCCTTAGTTTAGCGGATTAATCAATCATACAGCTTGAAGCATTGTATAACAATCCCTGTTGCATACCTGTACCTTCTTTCTACGTGTTCAGCGAAAACCCTCCAACTTTTAGCTTACTCAGCTATCCCCATCACCCCTACTGGCCTGGCAAATGTTTTCATTTGTTGTATAGGTAGCAGCAGCAGCAGCAATGTTTGGGACAGGCTGTTCGTTGTCTTGGCAAGACTCAGTGCACCAACTTCTGATCACGCGCATGACTGATGGACGATAATCTAACACACATGCTTTTTTGTCTTGCCAACTGGCCCGCCAGTACAGTGTAACCTTTGATCGAGTCTTTTTTTTTTTTGTTTTGTTTTGAGACAGGTACAATATTAATGAATTGATGAATGTCGAATTCTACCAATGACAGAAAATGCCGTTAAAGTGTGTTTTTCGTTCTTATTTTAGGTTTGTAAAGTTTTATAGGGTTTTTTTTTCAACGGGTTATTGATAGTTTTATAAAATGATTTACGTTTTAAAGCTCAGATAAATTCCATGTTAAAATAATAACGTCTTGGAATATTACAATTGCGACATACGTTTCAATCACTTATACAGGTTGCGAGACCCTTAAACATAAAACTAAGAACGTATTGGCATCAAAACTTTAGACAAATCGGCTATTTAAGACATTAGCGCGATACGCAGCTTTCATTAACTATGAACTATAATAGCGTCAAACCTTAAAGCAAAATACCTGTATCAGAGATAGGCGCTATGTCGTCAATTGAGGTTTTTTGCGTTAAACATCGTCATCTTCTACACTAGTTTTGAAAAAAATGCGATGAAGCTTAAAATGTAAAACTACAAACGCACTGCGCTAATGTATTTCGTCTTTTGATACGAAAACAACACTATCCGGCCCATACTAAAATTTAGACGGAGGTGAGGGCTTAAATTGATTTGCTTCTTTCCTATTTGACATAAAGTATTCAAACGTTCCAATATAAACATTCTCTTTAAAGTCTTTTATTTCTATCAGTAAATTTAACAAACAAACACTGACTGAGAGACACATACGCGCTATTGATGAATAATAAATCCAAGAATGATTGAACAATCTTGTAACAATAATTATCATTTACGTCAATGCTCTTATAATTTATCTTGGTAGAATATGTGTAAATACATCGCTCTTGACAACGTCAAAAAGGAAATTTATACTTGAAAGTGTGCATAAGATTTGATTTTTAGGGCCTAGGTCAAGTTATGTATGCATTTAAAAAACTGTGGCCGTATCAACCCGCCTTTAATACAGCTGTCCTCCATATCTCACTATAAAACAACATCCTAACAATTAAGGTTATCAAAATATTTTGAAATGTCAAAACATTAATGCAGATATGTTGAGAACTCTCAAAGTCATTTTTATACAATATATTTTATTTGAAGTTTTATTACAGGAAATTTAAAGCTCATTCGACTTGGAGATCCTATTAATCTGACACGACATTTTGTTTGAAAATGAAACTTCTAAATTTGGAGGACCAACCAATTAAGACAATATGGCCAAAAATATTTATTTATTTATTGCAGACTTTCTGGCTGACTTTAGGTACACACGGTTTACTGCAAAAATTGATATTTATAACGTCTTCCAAATATTTTTGCCGATCTGGTCAGACCAAAACTCTCGTGAGCCCTAAAATCTGTGGAAACCTTAAAAATCTCTATCACTAAGCATTCTTACCTTCGTCTGTTTGATGAGCAAGAGGTGAGGGAAGAAGATGTTACTTTATGAACAAAACAATTGACTGCTACAAAGAATTGGGTCTCGCGCCACCTGTTCAGGTATTTGATTTAAAACTGTAAAAAAAACTCACACTTTTTCGACTAAAGCTTTTGACCGCAAAATTCTTGTATCACAGAAAACCAGGTCATTACTGATATAGGTAATTTTGGGGAGCAAAGACTTCTAGTGTCCTAGATTTTTTACTAAACCAAGCAAATTACATAAAGTCTTAACCGAGTTGTGAAATGGACGGACATGGAGCAATAAATACCGAGAGAAAAAAAACGCTTACACTTAACTCATTTGCGACTGACCTGCATGCCTGCCCCTAGTAACAACGCCCACATAGGCTTCCTAAATAATAAAAAGTTTATTTTTATAGCGCCTTCCTTCAAAAGAAGCTCAAAGCGCTTTACATAACATCTTATCAAACTTAGATCTACATAAGCTTATTAAAAAGTTTACAATCATATCATTTCTTCAAAAGCAGTTAGCTATTATAAAAATAATAGCATACGTGGGTATCAAACGCTTATCGATATCTAATAGAGCAGTTGAGGCTCTCAAAACACAGTGGAATGATAGCAGGAACGAAAAGAAGACACAAAAATAAACTCTTGTAAACAGGTGCTTTTGATTTAATTGAGTCAATGAATGGTGTAAAACGGTTTTAGGTCCTACAAGGAATGCGATTAGAGATAAAAGAAGAGTGCGTAGCGTTGATTCTGTTTAAGACAACACCCAAAAATACTATATTAGTACTTGTTATAAGTTAGACCTAGATCTAGTAATTTTTCGGTAGGTACGCTAAAATAAGCTTTTTGGTTACAAGTATTTAGGCCATAATGTGTTATGGCAATATAATTTCTCCATTAAGATACCAGCGTAGATTTCCAGATACATTATTTTTGGTTTTTTTTTCTTATCAGACAGATGAAATTTTGGTTGACAAAATTTTACTTAGATAAACACATTGACAGGACACCTGTCTGTGATTATTTCAGTAAGTATCCAAGAGCCGATTGAATCGATTGCATTGTAACCATAACTCCCCCTGTGTATTGTTAAGTTAATGCATAGATTCGAGTTATCGAAAGTTGAACCAAGTTATGTCAGATTGACAAATAATATGAAACTCGAAGTGAAACTACTATTTATGTTATAATTAGGCCCTAATAATAAACTGTGATGGGTTTTTTTTTCGAAAGAAGAGTAAGAGATTATACGTTGATAAGACAGACTTTATATGAAAATCTACTTTAATGAAAAAGGTGAGCCCGATGTGTATTAATTATGTACTAATTATAATATGTGCTTTCTGTTTCATTATTACTGATGACTAGGCTTGCGTTTATTTTTTGAGTTGGACTGATGAATCAAGATAAGGAGTTGGTGAGGTGTAGGGAAGAAAAAGGATTAGATCCTAGTGCATTTGAAATGATCCGTTTGTAATGTGCTAAGAAAAGTAAGCTCACCCATCCATATTTCGACCGGCTCTGTGGCCTAGCGGTAAGACACTCGCTCAGACTCAGATATTGGGAGGTGCGTGGTTTGATCCCCGGCCGAGTCAAACCAAGGACTTTAAAATTTGTATTAGCAGCTGATCCGCCTAGTTTCTTGCAGTCAGGATTTAGTGCTAAATCTGGTCGGCCCGATGTCAGGTTTATGTGACTGGGTGTGGTGTATGCAAGCGCTCCTTACATCACAGTGTAGCAGCACGCTTTCAATTGTCCCAAGCGCCGCCTCTGATATAACCTTGTAGTTGAAAAGAGACGTTAAAATTCAAACAACCAATTAACCAACCCACCCATGTTCAAATATTTCCCATAATTTTTTCTTGTCTTTTTTTGGGTTGACCTTCTTTCTGATGGTAAATCTATACACTAAAGATTAAATGGTTTAAGTCTTGTAACATAAAGCCGTGATTTTAGAAAATAGCTTTAACTAAGAACATGAAATTCGTGGGTGCGGAAAAGGTAGGGTAAGAAAGGAAAAGTCAGAAGAAAATTTTCCAAAAATTGGAACATAAAATACCATATGAAGAGATACAAATTTGGATATATACATTTGAGTAGTCCATAGACCAAAAAAAATTGTGGCACTTTCGTCGAAACCGTCAATTATATGTTAGCTTACCATTATCCATTGCGACCATTCCAAAAGAGTTGACATTTGAAATGTTCATATTACTAGGAATGGATCACAACTTAGTCATCTTCCATACATTGAAAATTGCGTGAAATCGTTCAAGTTTCTGGGCGGATATTAAAGTTTTCTTGTATCTATTTAAAGTATAGAAAGATAGAAGGATAAGTCGATTATAATAGGCGTGTTCCCGACATCTGACTGATTTTAAATAGCCGTGAGTGTGAAAGATAAATCATAAACTCAATGATTGGCCAACCATCGACATTAATGTACACTTACACTTTCAAAAGTGAAAAAAAAAGTTAAAAGAAGAAAAAATTATTTTATCAAAATTACCCATGACCCTCCCCAGACTTAGGACAAGTTGACCTCTCACCACACAAGCATCATGTACCTGTAACAGTTGAGAAGACCAGACAGACAGGCAGACCTCCAGGTCTAGCCACCTAGCCGGCCAACGGACAGTTTGAGGCATGGCCGCGCCTGTTGGGACCTAACCAGGCTAATAAGTGAAGAGCGGGGTGTGTGTGGGGGGGGTGGGGGGGTAGATGTCGTAAAGTAACCGCAGAGCTCCACCTAGCGGTAACCTGCCCCAGTCGTGGTGTATATGAGATGAGCAGTGTTTCTGGGTAAGTAGGCCAGCGGTTTTTATCACCTGTTCTGGAATGTTGCGAGTTTAGAGTTATCTACCCAGGGGAGAGCACTGTTGCTACTGTCACTAGGCTTTGAGTTATCACTGGAATGAGGGTTTCGAAGGTAGCGTTTTATTGCGTCATTTTTGGGCAAGTTTTTTTCTATTTGTCCTTTGTTGAAAAGTCATACATGTCATTTAAAATTCTTTGACAGAATATTCAAATAAGCAAAAAAAAAAAAATCTTACTTGCACAGAGAGCTTTATCTTAAGCAGAACATTCTCATGACCACATGAATATCCTAAATACGGTTGTAAAGTATAAAGTATAAACTGTTAAAAGATTTGTCATAATGTTATTATTATCTGTGTCATCGTTTGTTTTTTTTTAAAATGCACAAACATTAAAAGAAAGAGACTATTCATTTTTTTTAAATAATAAATTATAGAATGTGGAATAAAGACTAGAAAACATTCATTACTATAAATTGATCAAGTTGTTTGCAGATAGAAATCAGAATAATATTACTGAGAGTTCTTTTCACGCTTTTTTTTTACTTACAAACGATAAAAATGAGACACTTATCGTAAAATGAATTTTTTTTACTGGTTCTTCAATAATGTAGAACGGAGAGATGATATAATTATATGGTATTGTTATTGAAATTATACCAGCTAATTATACAAAGTTCAGACTCTAATTGTTGGTGTGTTGCAAGAGCTGCGCTATTTAAGACATTTTAGGTGTTCAAAGGAAATTTATTATGACCCCTTTAGTCCATAGGTTCGACTTTTTTTCATCTCCCATCAAAACAATGCATTTTTCAGTTATATCAGTAAAACTGGCCTGGATTGCAAAGGTGAACAGAAAAAAAAATTGAGAAATATAAATTTAACGAAAAGAAAGGGTTTTTATGTATGAGGTATGGCTGAAAAATCCGGCCTCCTTTTTTGCAATATTTTCTTTATTAGTTCAAAATGGTCCAGTGAATTTTCCAACAAGTCAGCCTTATATAATCTCATCGTTATTCAAATCATATGCAGCGTTGATGTCAAATCCATGTTCTATTGCTTAAAACGTTACACAGACTTATGCAAATGTTTAGGAGAAAAAAAAAGCACAGCAGAAAAATCGCGTTTGTGAACAATCTGTGGTTAATACAGAAGGAACCTAACTAATTCGTAATCAATGATGTATGATGAATGTCTACAATTCTGCTCGTGTGGAAAAAAGGGTAGACGTAAAGATGAAGCGGTGACTATCCTGCCAATTATTTTGACCTAAATCTACCTATTTTCCTTATCGTGATTTAGAAAAGGGTGCGCAATCTCTAAACAAGGAATGCGGGAGAGATTGGTGTTTTCCTAAGTTGTGACGTAGATGTCCCAAGTTGTGACGTAGATTTAGGTCAGAACCATTAATAGTCAGTGTCTACTGCACTGCTCACGTTGAAAAGAAGAAGACAAAAAGGGAAAGCGGTGACTACCTGGCTCTTTTTATTAATACAGTTGCTATTAAGCACCAGGTGAAAGTTCACTAAGCCTTTCATGAAAGCATCAATATTTTTAAATTAAGAGATGTTGCTAAAATCATTGGAATTTCTTTGGCATAGGCGAATAATAGATCATTATTAAGACAATAATATTGTTTTTCATCATGCCAACGCTCGCCCCGAAACCAATCGAAAGACTCAACATGCCCTGGTTGGGCTTAAATTTAAGGAGATCCTAACTCGTCCTCCCTCTACCCAAGATCTATCCCTTTCGCACTCTATTATTTGATCCAAGTTGAAAGAACAATTAAAATTAAATCACTACACTAATGAAGAATAAATAGTAGAGGCAGCCACTGGGTAAAAATGATTGGAAGATTTTAAAGATATAAAACTGGCAGTGGGGAGATGTAGGCTTTAAGTGGAAATGCTCGAAATGTCTGCCTTTAGTATGATTCGAATCTTCGACCTGTGGTAGCTTCGACACCCACCGCTCCGCTACTTTAAGAAACAGCTTATTATCATGTCACCACTACGCTCCTTGAAAAAGAAGTTTCATGGGGAGGGTCCTTGCTTAGCTTCTCCAAGTGACTTGCTTATAAACTTACACGGGACCATCCAAATCGCACTGTAGACAACCATTAAAACCGGAAGCACACCAACATCTACACATAAATAACAAACACAGAGAATAAACGACAAGATTTAAAGGTGTGCCTCGTAGAAGTGATAGATCTAGATCTAGCGATTAGAATAAATATTGGGGGCAGCCACTGCACAATCAAAATGATTGAAAGATTTGAAAGCTATGAAAGTAGCAGTGGAGAGAAGTAGGCTTTCAGCGGAAATGCCCGAAATGTCTGCCTTAATTTATTATGATTCAAGTTTCAAACATTGCGGGTTCAAAAGAAGATTTCCATCCCTTTTTATGCTTAAGTCACAAAGCTTTAGTTAGGAATAGGAACCTAATTTATTAGCTTTGAAACTAACCTATTACATTTGAACAGTTGCATGTATATGAATGCATCGAACCAATGCGGCATTAAAAAAGAAAAACTGTCCCGCAGAGAAAACCTATGTAATTCAAGGCAATGTCACCCTTGTCAAGAGACTCCGAGGTGATAGTTTCTCCTGAACCATTCCCATAAAACGAATTTCTGTCCCTTAACATCTTATTGCAGGAAAATGGTGCGTGATTTTTTTAGAAGAAATTGATGCAAACCTCGCTTTTTATTTATATTCTTTCAACCCTGGCAAACTTTGCGTAAAAAACATGTAATTCAAAACAAATAAAAAAATCTTTCTCGGTTGTGGTAGGTTTTGTAAATTTTTATCCCATTTTTGAAACATCTGTTTTAATACGTTAATACTGTTTTGTTGTTTTTTTTTAAGAAAAAAAGCTAAAAAACACTGATAGAAAAGGAAACTTTATCATCGAGGTAAGAATGTAAAGGATATTATATGAAACAGCCATGCAAAATTGGAACTATGCATAAGCATTTTAAATAAGCTAAAGAGTTATGAAACTTTAAAAAATAAACCAGCGTCAAGCATAATATATCGTAGGGAAAAATACAAAAAGAGAGAAACATTTCAAACATTATTATTACTGTGCTTGAAGTCAAC
>BMAT01000034.1:228363-239735 GCA_019649035.1 Elysia marginata
CAAGGGGGAAAGAGGAGAAAAGGGGATACAAACAAAACTTATGGGAAGTTTTTTTTATAAACAAAATCTGGCACGATGGGAATTGACGTCATAAACGATGATAAAATCATCCAGGTCAGGCGATAAAACTTCAGTTTCTCCTTAGAATCGTCGTCTTTTTATGCTTCGTTTGCATTCCAAATAGTTGCCAGAAAAAGACTTTGTCACGACGTACAGGTATATTTTTAAGAAAAAGCTTACTGCCATCCTGTTTTTGAATTAAGGGGTATTTTGTTACACTAACAGACTGATAGACTAACGTCATAAAACAAAAAAACCTGCTCTAAGGCATTAATTTTAGTATCAGGAATGTGACGTGTGTGTGTAAGCTTAGCAAAAATGTAATATAATTTAATGGCTTGGCTAACAATCGATAAAATCAAGTGAAAGAGGAAAGGGCACGCCAAAACACGATTAGCCAAAAGATTTCGCTGCATACAAGTCATTTCACTAAGAGTGCAAACTGTTGGTATTACTCTATAGCAGACAAAATTTTTATTTGGACGCTTTTAACTGCAGTCTGACCCATTCCTTCGTAGATGAAAAGAGTGCACGATCGAGTTGGTTGGTTGGTTGGTTGGTTGAATTTTTAACGTCCCAGTCAACTTCGAGGTTATATCAGAGTCGGCGCTGGAGACAGAGTGCTGCTACACTGTGATGTAAGGAGCGCTTACGCACACCACACCCAGTCACATTATCCTGACACCGGGCCGACCAGACTTAACACTTAATGCCGGACACTCGGCGAATCAGGTGCTAATACCAATTTTTAAGTCGTCGGTTTGACTCGGCCGGGGATCGAACCATGCACCTCCCGATCTCTGAGCGAGTGTCTTAACGCTAGGCAAAAGCCTTTTACAAGAAAAGAGTAAAAACAGCGCTGTTTAAAATCTAAATTGGGTACATTATATATATGAGGAAAATGCCTCCTTCATTAAAATCCTAAATCAAATAAGGACAGTAAATGTTTTGACGAACCTCATAACGATGCTAATATGATTCTAAGAAAAAACAAAACTTAACACAGCCCTACATTCATTAATAGTTGTAGCACACACAGATTACTAGTTGAGCTTCCTTCCTGGTTTACTGCACTCAGCAATGAGCACCTGTGTTTGGAAAGATTTAGTCTACAGATCCTTAAGTGCAGTTTGCACGCCGTGTTGCACCGTAGTTAGCTGGCTAGTAAAGGATTGAAACGATGTGGCTTTTGAGGAAAGAAAGGTTAATGCAGTAAAAACACCAAAAATAATTGTTTCTGTACCTAGGTGTCATGGTCTTATTTGGCGATCTATATTGTTTTTGTTCTATAAATGCCTGCAATGTTTGGTCTTGTTTTATCTCAAAACAAGAGGCCACCTTTGGCTGATGAAATAATGGGTTCTTTAGCTCTGAACAGTTGAAATGTGACAGATCACTTGTTTATTGTAATCGTACGTTTAACTTTCACAGCTTTGGCGTCTCAAATATTAAGATTTGTAGACTGTATTCAAAACAGTTTATGCAAGTAGGCTTAAGTGAAACTAGCCAGAAAAAGCCGGCATTCTTAGGAATTCAACCCTCAGTTTCGTGTAGCCTCTGCATCCACCACTTTGTAACTTCAAGATACTTTGCTTATGTATACTATTTCACCACTACCAGTCTACTTATAAAAAACGTAAAAATCCAAATTCACCAAGAGCTAACACTGAATTCGGAAGCATAGTGAGCGCACAAAACAAACAACTACGTTAACAATTTTAGTATGCCTAGTAAAATTTACCATTTCAAAAATAAGTAAAATTATAAGACTAGTTAGTGAAGAGAGCCAACGCACTTCCTGCTCAAACGGCACACACGTCATTAAGTAATACAGAGTTGGAAAATTTGCGAAAAATATTAATACTTTTGTAAAGCTGCTTAAAAGAGATGACACGCCTACAATCACTCCAAATATAGAAAATGTCGACCAGTAATTGATCATAGAAAACACCGTGAAAATAAAAGAATACAAAACCAAATGTGTTAAGTTCGAACCTATGTATAATCATCATAGTAGAAATAATATTTTTACAGCTTTTCATATTTGTTGGGGATGAAATTTTGTCAGAAACATATACTTACGTTTCATCAGGCATAACTTGAGAAAATATCGTGAAAAAAAACTTCAGTCAAAACTTTCTTGCGCACAAAACAGTTTATGCAAGTAGGCTTAATTGTACTAATCTTTCCTTATAAGAGAGAATAAAAGTCTAAATAAAGTATACCAAGAAAAAAAGAAGTAAGATAGAAGACATATAGATAGATATAAAGATAGATAGATACAGGGATAGAAAGATAGGTAGATAGACAAATAGATCTTTTTCATTATAATGTGTAGTTAAATAACCAAGGTTTTGACAACGCAAAAGACCAATTATGTAAACAAGTAAACTTTTGACTTTGGTAATTTTTAACAACTGACGGCATGGATTTAATTGTAAACTTTTGACTATGAGCGGAACTTCTGTTTTAGCAAAGCGTATTTTTTTATTTCAGAGCTTTTTTTAAATTGCAAGCTTTTTTTTAAAGAAATGACAAACGTCTAAAAAGTAGTGTCTTTCAAAGGGAGATGGAATCAATACTATAACCGTTGTCTAAAAATTGTGGAGAAGTAATGCGGTTTCTGTTTATGTTAAAAAGTCCAGTTTACGGCATAATGCCATGGTTATGTTGTATCTGTGATAGTGGGTTACCAAGCCATTAAAACATTAAGTTCAACTATAACAAATGATAAAGAATGAAATAGTCATGAAATGATAAAAGTAGTATTACTAGAAGTAGATGAAGGAGTAGTAGTAGTTGTAGTAGTAATAGTAGTAGTAGTAGTTGTTGTAGTAGTAGTAGTAGTAGTAGTAGTAGTAGTAGTAGTAGTAGTAGTAGCAGTAGTAGTAGTAGCAGTAGTAATAGTAGTGGTGGTAGTGGCAGTAGTAGTAGTAGTAGCAGTAGCAGTAGGAGTAGTAGTAGTAGTAGTAGTAGTAGTAGTAGTAGTAGTAGTAGTAGTAGTAGTAGTAGTAGTAGTAGTACCTATATTTTAGACTCAATGAGAGTGACTCTCAGAAAAAAAAGTCTGAATGCTCTTTTAAATTGTCGGTTTTTATTTAAATTTGGCGTTCATTGCACTTGGCTGTTGATTTTGAACTGGTTCTTTTAATAGTATAAAGAGCTCCGCGAGATCTAGATTCTAGATTTAGATTTAGGTGAAGAAAAAGAAAATTGAGAAGGGGATCTCAACTCCGGCACGTTACTGCCGACAAAAAACGATAGGGAATTGAGAAATTGAGAGGGAGATGTTGAACGGCAAAACCCAGGCAATACTGACAGCAGAGAGAGAGAGAGAGAGAGAGAGAGAGAGAGAGAGAGAGAGGAAGAGAGAATACAGAAGATGATAACAGAGACAGAGAGAGAAAGATAAAAAGCGTAAAGTAGCATAACAATAAAATGGAAATTAAAGTGTACTAATCTTTACTTATAAGAGATAATAATAGTCTAAAGAAAGTATACCAAGAAAAAAGAAGTAAGATAGAAGACAGATAGATAGATATAAAGATAGATAGATACAGGGATGGAAAGATTTGTAGATAGACAAATCGATAGATAAACAGATATATAGATAGATAGATAGATAGATAGATAGATAGATAGATAGATAGATAGATAGATAGATAGATAGATAGATAGAAAGATGTGGATGAAACAGACAGAGATAGGAAGGGGAAGGTATTTTTTTAGTTTTTCAAGGCACAGATTGAGAGAAAAGAAATATCGAAATTGTCATAATGGTAAACGCAGTTTTGTATCAAAAGGTTATTTCCATATAATTTTCAAAAGTGCGCAAGTGTATTAAGAAAGTGATTGGTGTGGGGAGGGGGGGGGTAGAAAGAGGAATAAGTATAATTAAATCAAACAGGGTAAGGGGAACGAGGAAAGAGAGTGAACGAGAGTCGACAGAGCGGAGGAAAAAGAGACTGAAAGAGAGAAAGGAGGGGAGGGTTGTTCAAACCAAACCAAATATCATTTCTAGTCTACAAATTTCGATCAAGAACAGTTTTATAAAATTATTGTCGCTCTGGCGTACCTGGAAAAAAACCACGAGGAATAGAGATAGATAGAGGTAGAGACGGAGAGAGGTAAATGACGGTATCGTGTCAAATGATATGGATTAAAAGTTTCTACACAGAAAACAAAAACACAAAAACTATAGGAAAATAAGGAATGAAGGTGTGGAGGAGAACTTATTTTATTTTTTACACTGTTTATCTCATATTGAGAGTCTGACAGGACAAAAGAGTGAGGGGAACTATGGACATAGGAAGAGGAACAGGAGTGAGTGAGAGAGAGGGGGAGGTAGAGAAAAAATAGAGAGATGAGAGAGAGAGAGATTTACATGCATCCTTTTTGGATCCTTATCTACTTTAAAGATATACTCCAAGTGTTGTGAATTCTGCTTTAGTATTTAGAGAGAGATAGAGAAAGAGATAGTTAGAGACAGAGAGAGGGGGGAAGAGAAAGACAGGCAAGGAGTGTAAATAAGATTTTTTTCGAATACAATTAGAAAACCCGACATATAGTTTTATTCAATATTAATGCGTAGAGCACAAAGTGAGAAAAAGCGCACCACCTTTCTAGCGTTGCGTTACAAACTCTGTCATAATGTTGACCCAGAAGAAGAAGAAGAAGCAGCAAAAGAAGGAGGAGAAGAAGAAAAAGACTGATAAAAGTCTTAATTAGAGAATCGATAAGGGGAAGAGTGGTTGGACGGATTTTAGAAAAGTTACGCAGTAAGAGGAAGGACCATACTCAAAGGGGTAGAAAAATAATAATGAAACAAAGCAAGTTGCTATGGTACGGTGGTCCAATTAGAAAGTTCTTGTCGCTGCGGACTACTATTTAACCTGTTACTTCGAGCATATAAAGACAAATAATTCTTTCTTAAACCTTGATTCACTTACCTGTTTTAAAAACTTATCCGAAATGCAAGGACTCCTTTTTCTATGGGGTAAATATAATCAGATCTAGGGTCCAAAAACTGTTTTTGGAAAAAAAAAGAGAACCAAAGTGTTATCCTGGCGTGTGGTGTGTACAGAATGGAGCGGCACTGGCACCCGCTGTCCAACTACCGTACCGTACAGTAACGGTTATAGAGGAGAGCGAAGTCAGGGCAATAGGCCTGGCCTCAGAGCGAGTGAGTCGGATCTGGCATCCACACTCACTGTACATTAGCTCTCTTCCTGGCAGGCAAACAGGCAAAAAGCCTAAGTCGTACGTAAAGGTAACACCGATCAAAGCCGATAGATAGATATATAGATCTACATACCTTTTGAGATCTAGAAACCCCCCGAGCTGTAGTCTAAGCCTGTACTTTGTTACGCACTGGTACTGCCACTTGTACCGATGCTCTCTCTCTCTCTCTCTCTCTCCCTCTCTCTCTCTCTCTCTCTCTCTCTTTCCCACTCTCTCTCTCTCTCTCTCATGTAAAGGGATGAAGAAGAAAAGAAATAGAATGGAAAATATGGCAAGGTGAGATACGAGGGGAAGAAAAAGTAAAAGTAGGAAAGGAAGGTAATGGCAGTACAATGTTGGGCCGGAGTTCCCGGACAATATCAGAAACGGGAATCTTCCGAAAACACGGGGGCGAGATTGTGATCTAGACACACCGGCCGGTGAACACACAATTGACTTGGGAGGCAAAAAAAGAACCTCAGGGAAAGCTAAGGTAGACTGCAGGATGGGGGAGGGGGTGATGTTGAGGATAAAGCAATGGATCACTGGAAGGTAGTCCAGGTAATCCGAGATGCAACGTTAGTTAAAGAGCACAAGCTTCTGTTTTTATGAGGTAAAAATTCACCTGCTTGCCTCACTGTGAGGTAAGTTTGAGCATCCATGACTACTCACTGAACATAATAATTTTCTTTGATAATTTCACCGTCCCCTAAGCTTCTCGAGGATGCTTCTTGGGAGACGTTTGTGTATATCCCACCACTCGTTGAAATATATGAAACGCTTTCTTACCTACATATACCATGCCTTGGGTTTGACCGGCTCTGTGGTCTAGCATAATACACTCGCTCAGAGATCGGGAGGTGCGTGGTTCGATCCCTGGCCGAGTCAAACCAAGGACTTTAAATTTGGTATTACCAGCTGATCCGCCTAGTGTCTGGCATTATGCATTTAGTGTTAAGTCTGGTCGGCCCGGTGTCAAAATAATGTGACTGTGTGTGGTGTAAGCGCTCCTTACATCACAGTGTGGCAGCACGCTTTCAACTGTCCACAGCGCCGTCTCTGATATAACCTCGAAGTTGACTGGGACATTAAAATTCAAACAACCGACCAACCAGCCTTGGGTTTGAATCTCTATTCTTAAAATGATACAGGGCATAAGCTATAACTGGATAAAGGCGTTGGGGATCTAGCCGAATCAGTAAACTCATTCCTCGTTGTTTTATTATTATTTAGTGAATTCGCATAATTAGTAACATTTAAGAGCATAGATAATTTTTTAAATATTATTGATACACGCAAGTGACAAAAGTTGGTTTAAGCATCTTGAATGCAAAGATTTGATCAGCGAGTTCGTAAGTTATCAGTATAGCTTATAAGACCCCTTTTTTTTCTTCAAAATTTGGAAAACTTAGCAGAACATAATTATACAATTAAAGGTTTCTTGGCTGTTTTCTTTTGCCACAAGTAAATTACCGTAAAGAAAAAAAACGTACGTCCATTCTCTTAAAAAGGTAACACATTCTAAGGTAGACGTGAAAACATTGATAAACGGTTTGAAAGTGAGTAGAGGCCAAAAGAGAAACAGATAGTTTTATAGGAAAGGAGAGAAAGAGAAAGAGAGAGAGAGAGAGGGAGAGGGGGGGGGAAAGAGAGAGGGAGAGAAAGAGAGACATACAGAGAGAAAGAGAGAGACAGACAGAAAAGAGGCCAAAAAAGAAGCAAGTGGTTAGATAGGAAAAGAGAGAACGAGAGAGAGACAGACAGACAGGCAGACAGACAAACAGAGAGAAAGTTTAATTGTGTGTGATTGAGAGGGATATATAAGAAGACTGAATGGGGATGTCACAGAGAGGATTTGTTCGATCTCAAAAGTTTTTAAAAAACATGTTAAAGACATTCTGAAACGAAAGTTTAAATTTTCGGCAAACTTAGATTTCGTTAATGAAAAAAGGCAGTAAAAAATTAGCTTCATACCTAGACCTTCTCCTATATAAGCCTTCACAAAAAACACTCAAGGTTTCTTAAAATATCCACAAAGGTGTTATGTTTGTTTGCCCTTGCACGAAAACAGAGTCAGCTGTTCATTACAGGTCGAGCCTGCTTCTTTGCCGATTTTTTTTTTGTCATACGCAGAGTTTCTAAATGTTTTGGTTTGTTCTACAGTGAGGTTTAGATACAATAAGACATTTAAAACGGAAAAACAATTTGAAAAAAAAGAATTATGTTGGACATTCAATGAAAGACGACAGGATATTTTTTAGTTAAATTCTTTGGCGATTTTCACGAAACAAATCAGATAATGTTTTCACCTAATTATCAAAAAAAAGGTAAAACCGGCAAAGTAGTAATGTGTGAAATAAAACCAATGAAAAAATATAGATTATAGTCTTCCGCCGCCGAATGCAGTCTCAAGACTTTACATATATAATATATATCCCCCAGTAGGCCAATACGTACCAAAGCATATTCAACTCATGTTTTAGAGCGTCACAGCACGGCTGCCTATTAGGCGCTCAAATACTAGCATTCTACACATTTCAAGCACTGCCTATAGCCAGGTAGCCATTTTACAGGCGGGTGGTCTGAAGAAAGTGTAAATAAACTGCTTTCCTAAGGCATTTACAACATGCGTCGTGGTTGGGATTCGAACCCGCAATAACATAAAGTTAAATAAATAACTGATTCAATTAGGAAATTGGACCGTTATCCTACAACTGCATAGCTGTATGAGATGAGATGCTTCGCGCATGCTCGCCGTTTATCTATGTGGTTTCGACTGTCTTGTTTCCCATCACCGTGAACCGCACCCTTTGAGCGATCTAGGCGGTCTTGAGCTGGCCGTGGTCACAACAAGCTTGTCTGATTAGCTACTGACCCATGCGCAAGTTGTCTCCCCTTCACATCTGTCAGACTGGTTTACCAGTGATATCCTGCTATCTTTGCTTCCTGGTAGTAGGTGAGTTTAATTTCCGCGACCTTGCGATATATCTCTCACTTACTCCCAGGGAGTTGGGCGACCTTGAGAGATATCTGTGAGTGGAGAACTGCCGAGGTGGTACATTAGCGTTGGTTTGGTAACACCTTTACAGTTCGAAATCTACAAAATGTATTATTTGGCTTTGCATGCAAACCCAAAAGTTGGTCAACATTGCTTGAAAATGGAGGTGAAAACATAGAACTAATCTCTTCTATTTAAAGCATGATTTTGCATGATGTAGATATATTTACCTGCACTAAAGTAAAAGAAAGATTTTTATATTATGATTGAAAACCAAAAGACATTATGTTTAAAGTTTCCCATTATTTGCGCGAACATAACGATTCACAATAAAAAAAACTTCTATGATGCTAAATTTATACATGCTTTGAATTATATTTTTACTGAATGTTTTAGGAATCCCATTCTTTATTAAATAAAACTCTTCCAATTAGTTCTTTTGTATTTTTTTGTGTTATTAGAGAGAGAAAAATTATTTTGTGCTACGGAATGTTTAATATAAGTCCCAGGAATCACAACGCTATGAAAAGTTCTAAAGAGTCATAAAAATGTTTTATTTAATTTTTTTTAAAGTACCAAAGTTTACTCACATGCCACACTAGGACTACTCCGTCCAATGAGAAAAGTTTTCAATTTGTTACATTTTCAACAGCTGAAACAATAATATTTCAGTCTTCAGAAAACGTAAGATTCACAACAAAAATGTAGTTATGCTACCAACTTACTTATTATTCTTGTAATCCAAATCGTTCGTAAAACTTCGTTGAATATTCGTGTTTGAAAAGTTATTATCTTTAGCAGGTTTTTATTGAATTGATCATTCTAAAGAATCAGTCAATATTAATTGGTCACATTTTCAGAGCCTAAATACATATAACGTTAATCATAGAGGCAGTTTGACAAAGTGGTTAGGGCGTCGGACTTGAGATCTGGAGGTCGCGGGCTCGATTCCCGACCATGTCATGTTTCAATTGCCTTGGGAAAACAGTTTACCCTAACTTTCCCCAGTCCACCCGCCTGTAAAATGGTTACCTGGGTATAGGTAGTGCTTGAAATTTGTGGAATGTTAGTATTGAGTGCCTAACAGGCTGCCGCACTGTAATGCTCTGAAATATGACTTGGATTTGCTTTTTGTGTATAGGCCTGCTGGAGTAAATATGTAAAATCATGAGACTGCCTTCGGTTGCGGAGGACTCTAAACATATTTATGTATTAATTGTTATTATTATTATTATTATTATTATTATTATTATTATTATTATTATTATTATTATTATTATTATTGTTATTATTATTATATTATTTAGCGGACAAAATGTCCCCTATCAAAGTACAAACTTAACACACATGTCTATATTGTCTTTTATTTTTTTTTTGCCCAACGTTTATAAATTCATAAGGTTCAATTAATACTTCCGTCAGGTTTCTAAAGTTGTCCTCCTTCAAAACTGAAAGAAAACTGTGCACTTTGTTCTATAGGTCTGTGATGAAGAGTATTACTGTGTTTTGTATCGTTATCAGGGCAGAAACGCCAAAAAGTGTAATGTACATCAAATTGACCATTTAATAAAAAAGGCTCGCAAGTATACTGATGGGATCAAATGTTTAAACGTCCTCTTTGATAAGTTTCGTAAAAGAAAGCTGAAAAATATTTTGAAGGATAATAGTCATTTCTTATTTGACAGATAAACCTTTCAGTGCGCAGCCATCGTCTTTTGTCAATCACTACACAAACTGAAAGATAAAGGAAATCATTTGTGCCTCATTCAATACGAAAATTTAATTTACCATATAAAAAGTGAAGCCAAATCAGTTGGTTGTGTATATAAGTAAATAAAGGCCCTTCCTGTTTTCAAATCTTTTTTGTGTATATATAGAAAGGAATTTTTAGACAAGATAATTTTTTTTACCTATCTTGTGTTGTTAATATGTTGGAATTTTTAAGTCGGTGATGCACCTTTTGAATGTGAAACATATTTGTGTTTTTTATACTTAGAAACTCTTAATTATGTTTTTGCTAGTCGCATTTGCATTTTTACAATTTCTGTACAATCTCTATAATTATCAATAGTTGGATTCTAGGTTTTTGATGTCATGAAATACAGTGCTCAACTTGTATAAGGAGCTTTTGTATACATTGTAGCTAGCCCTGCCTTATTTTTATACGACACTGTGTTTCGCGGTCTAGTTGAGGCGCGCCGTCAAGAAACTGTTTCTATTCCGTTCGCCCGGTCATGCTCGTCTAGGTCGTCGTTGGTTTGCTTCGATTCTTTTGCATTTGTCAGTAAATACTTTTTGGGGTGCATTCATGTTAAAAATTTCCTTTCTTTTGTTAAGAGTTGGCTTTTTTGTAAAAATGAAATACTTTACTGAAAGGCACAAGTTACATTTTTGTTTTGTTTTTGTGGAGTACGCCCCTGACTTTTCTATAATTTCCCATGAAATTTTAAACTCTTTTTTATAATCTTTTATTTCCCATACGTGTTCGCTAAAAGCCATGGGCGACTTTCTGTGGGGTAGCCTAAAGCTTGACATAATGCTGGTTGAACTGCGTTTTAAATGTGTTCTCTGTGATGCCTATCTAGGTCTCTATTTTGTTTGTGTTTGTTTCTAAAACGGTTGCTTTGTATACTAGGCTTTTTTCTAGACATTTTCCTTGAAGGGGGCAATATGGTTTGTTCCTGCAAGTACACAATTTGTTTGTACTGACTTTCTTTGAAGTTTCATTGATTATCCGTTTGTTGTGGCTGCTGATGATTTGTTTTATGTTGGGCGTGCAGCTATAGCTGAGTTTGGCGGTGTTTTTGTTGATGCTTTTGTGTAACTTGTGGTTTGGTGGGAAGCAGGAGTTAAGGGGGTCGCAAAACTTTTTCCCGATATTTGATGAGACGTTTTTGCTGTAAGGTGGGTTGAACAAGGTTATGCGTCTCTTTTTCCTGTTTGTCGTCTTTGTTTCTTTAGTTTCCTCATTCGCTTTTTCTTTTCTTTTGTTCTAATTTTCTGTTGTTGTGTTTGTTTTCTTTCCAGCATATTTCAGAGCCTTCACGTGTTCGTTTTACTTTGGTGCCTCGTTATACGGTGTTGCCATATCATC
>BMAT01000035.1:23235-35689 GCA_019649035.1 Elysia marginata
AATATCTCTATTTCTGATGCTTTTGGATTGAGAAAAGTATAGATATTATTTGTTTGATATGGTAATATCCTGCATGACACAGGAAAACAGGATGCTTCAACCTTTTTAATCTAGCAGCAAGAACTGTAAAAGAAAGTTCCACCAATATCCACAGTTGTTTTAAAGAGATTCTTTAAAAAAAAAGTTGTTTATTCTTAAAGAGATTCTTTTAAAAAAAGTTGCTTATTCCTTATACATTTTTGTTCATCATGTTGATCTATGTGAACAGATGTAGATCAATATATTGTGTGGATTGGCTTAAAATGTATTTTTAAAATCCATTTATTTTTATGCTTTGATGTAAAGCGCCGGGAGCTTCTAGGTTTTAGATTTGGCTCTATGTAAGTGTTTATTATATCCTTATTGCAATCTGTTTGCTTTACAAGAAAGCAATAGAATTGGTGCAGGTACTATACCGTTGCTCATCATCTGGTTTCTTGATAAGGTTAAAGAGCATGTTCAAGAGTTGGTCTCGTTGCTTGGGCTCAGGATGGAGAATCGCTGTCCACAATATCACAGGGATCAGTTCCTACAGTGAAGGAATTAAAGTATTATCATTGGTATCCTTCCAACTGCACTAGGTGACATTCATTTCAGGGATGCAAGTAGCTTTCATATAAAAAGCAGGAAACTTTCAAGACATCTAATGCCTGGTACTGATACCTCTGATATGTTTTCTTAGAGCTCTTTTCATACCACACCTTTGAGGACTTTGGTTTTCTATCTCACAAAAATTAATAACTGTGTAAACACAGATGTAAACCTTGTGTCTTTTCTAAAACTTTTGAGGGGCTTTATTTTCTACTTTTCCTGATTTTTAGCTAATAAAAATGTAGGAAAACATTTGGACAAAAATCGGAATTTCAGCAAAAATTGGAAAACTTGCATCCCTGTAATTTGGATCAGGGTGCAGCAGTTCTGCTCTAAGCACAGTAAAGATTTAGTGAGTACTTTCATTAGATTGTAAAGAAAGGCAGGTGGATTTAGTCATAATCTGATTTAAAGCTACTATCATAACATTTGCAATGGAATGCAAAATCAAAATATATTTTATGTTATACTTAGGTGTACAAAATATGAAAATATTTTGAGATTGAAATTTGAAAAGATCATTTAAAGGAAATAGAAAAATTAATCAAAGCATTCCTCTTAGAATTTCATAGTGATCTTATTAAAAAAGGTGATAAAAAATGCTTGGTTTTTTTTTTAAAGAATAGAAATGAAAAAAAAAACAACACATAAATGTTGTTTAAATTTTACACACCTCTCGTTTTGCCAAGAGCACATTTGGGACAATGTTAGGCAAACACCTAGCCAACATCTTCACAACTTCCTCTAAGTCTGAGACTTTCATTTTAGACATCTGAAAAAAATATTGATAAATTACCTCTCTAGACAGTCTTTAAGAACCATTAGAGTAAAAAGCAACAAACCATTGCATAAAATAAATAAGTTTATTTTATGCCTACTATCTTTTTCAAATTACACGTTAGAATACATTAACAGTAAGTTAAAATCAAAGAACCTGTTACTTCAAATCACATGGAAATAAATGCTTTCAAAAACAGCACAGCTATTCTGCCGTAGACCATCAAAGTGCAGTATCTGTGGTGAAAGCCATATGGAGATACTGCATTTTGATTGTCCTTGGCAGAATTGCAGCTTTCAGCAACAATTCAAGAAAATAGAGGAAATTTACATTTCCAATACATAAATATAATAAAAAAATTTTTCTTCTTCTTGTTCACAATAATGAAAATAAGGATTTCATTTTCTAAAACAATCAGGGCACAAAATATTTTAAAAATGTCATAACTTCAAGTTTTAGGAAAAAAAGAAAAAAAATAAGGAAATGAATTTAAAAATTTAGCACAGTAGATCTTGTGAAGAAAATAACTCACAGAAGATTAAATTTTTTTTTAACCCAAAAAATTATATGGCATAATTTTTTTTAGGCTAAAAAACTTAAAATGAAAAATATTTCACTTCTTAAAGAAAAATATAAAGCTTATAGCATTCCATGACGTTCTTTTCCTCATTATTTATTAATTATTACCTCTGTGACAATGCGATTATCTTGAGAATGGTGGAAAGCAACATCCATAAGAGCCTGTTTGAATGAGGCTGGAATTTTCCTGTCGTCATAACAAAATCTATGTTATCAGAGATATGTTTACACAAAAAATTTCTTTTTGATAGAATTTAATCTTGAAAAGCATTATTTATTTCGATTTCAATATTGTTTGAGTTTATTGAAACATTGGAAAGCCTGCATTATTTTCAGTATATGTGCAATAGCTATATTACAGGTAAGTCTTAAGCAAGAGTGAATCAGCAAAAAATTTTAAAAGGATTGAAATTCTAACCTGGTTCTTTCCAGCCAAGCTGCAGTAAAATTGTGAAGCATGCATTGTTTCCTAAGTGCACTAAATAATTCCTTTATCCTCAAACTACCAATATTTCTCTACAGACTTGCCTGCTTCCAATATTATCTTGCTTTTCCTTGTCAACCACTGGTCTAGTACTGGCTATCCCGGAGCCAAGACTAGGTACCAAATTTGTTTGCATGTTAATTGCATGAGATCCATCAGTTTTGCTGTTGCTCTCATCACCAGCCTCCTGTCCCTCTCCCTCTTCTCGTTCTCCTATGATATCTACCACTCTTCCATCTAAAACATCTCCTGCAATAACTTCTGATCTATTATCACACTGATCAGTGTTTGGGGTTTCCAGAGAAGTTGATCCTTCTGCTTTTAAGGAAGGTAATGAAGAGAGTGTCAGGTTGTTATCAGATCTGTCTTGTCTTGTAGAATTTGATTCATTTAAAAATGAGCCTCTTGGGCTGCCTCTAGAATGAAAAAAGGGAAATAGTGGAAGACAAGAGAAAAAAAATAAAAAATCTAATTTAACCTAGATCAATTTGCACTTTCTCAGGCATTTTTTTTAACCTTTCCAAAGGACTATCATTTTAACTTACACACTACGCTCAATAAAATAATTAATTCAATTTAGAAAACATTATTTCCATCTGCTAATAGCAATAATGCCAGAAACAGCCTTCAGGTTTCCGTCAATAATTGCATTTAGAGACATTGATCATAGATTCTATGCATTATAATGACATAGTTGGAAATGAAAATAACCTCAACACCCTTTTATACATATGTGAACTTAAGACAGGGTGCCAACACTGCACAACACATAATATGATCAATTCTCTGCTTTAAGTGATGAGAATTAAAAATGGCATTAAATTGGTTTTATGGACAATTGAAATGAATGTATAATCATGAAACAACTGATCTTTATACAAAGAATTTCTATTCAAAATAAACATAGTCTTGCAACTAGCCAAACTATGTATAAAGTCAAAATTGGAAATTTGTAAGATATTGGTATCACTGAAAAGCTCTATCCTGCTTCTGGGTTAAGTTATTGCCATTTTAAGTCGGCAGGATTAGGATTTGTGAAAGTTCAGAAAGGGGAGAAAATTTCATTTAAAGTTGAGACACTTATGAAGGTGTAAAGTCTTAAGCAACCACACCTAATAAAATTGAACACATAAAACATGAAATTTCAGCATGAATCAAGTGTGAAAAAAAGTTTAAAAATGGTTTCAGCGTCAATGTCTAAAATAAAAAATATTTTTTCTCTTGTGGACATCCACTAAACTTTAAAGACCTATATCTCAAAACTAAGACGTTCAACATACAACCCATTTGGATAGAATGTGACACATATCTTATATTTATCATAGTCAATAACTAATAAGACATAATTACTAACATTTTAAGGATATCAACTTGCTGAGTTAAAATCTCATTCTCCTGAATAGAGGCACGCAACTGCTCATTAACAGCTTTCAGTTGAGATTCCTGTGGAATAGAAACAAAACGAACTTAACATTTACTTCTTTAGAAATGGGTGTCTTGAACATTAATTTCATAATACCTAAAAACAAAGCTCATGAAATGTTTAGTTTGGGATGTAATGATAATTGGAACAGATTAAATGACACTGTATAAAAGAAAGAAAATAGAAACTGTAGGAACATGAGGGCTGTAAAAAAAATATTATACACAAAGGTATTGTTCAAAAGATTAAAGAAAATTTTATTCTTTTAGCTTGCCAATAGAAAGAGATGCCAAGAAATAAAAATAAAATCATGCTGCAAAAATGGAAGATAAAGAATGGCCCTAAGGTCCAGCTAGGTATGGTTAAAACTCACAGCAAAAAAAAATAGAAATGCTGTCATTGACAAGAGAATGATAAAAGCTAAATATATTTCAGAGGTCACATTCATATCAACTCACCAGTTCTTGGTTACAAAGTTTTAAGTCTCTTTCTACCTCCTGCACCCTGCCTTCTTCAAAGTCTGCGGTGATGCCAACATCGCAAGTTTCTTTGCTAGGAGCAATATGACTACTGTAGTCTTTGAATAGATGGGTTAATCCCGGAGGCCGCCCAATATTCAGCCCAACATCATCCCAATCTTCAAAATCCTACCATCAAAAATCAAAAAGATTTTTTAAATTTTAGACATATGAGGATAGATAAACAAGGTCAAAGTGACAAGAATTGAACATTGAGATGATATAAATAGTTGAATATGTCTTTACATTTGGTTTGAAAATAATACTATTTTTGTCTTGCAACTACTCCATCTGAGTCAAATGTTGCAAATTTCACACTATAAGGCATTGATTTTTCTTCAAAAGGCATTTTTCTGAGTTTTCAAACGTTAAAAATTGCAAGAAATTTTCAAAAGTTTGGGGAAAGATATCAGAACTTCTTTTGATTTAAAACAAAGATAAAGAATCTAAAATTACTATGCAGAGCACAGATTGATTGAATGTCTACATTTCAAAGGCTTTCACATGATAAAAATCATTAAATCAAGAGGAGGTTGCAAACTGTGTTATCTGGATCGTTTAAAAATGTTTTTAAATTGTCTGGGTTCAACAGAATATCAAAACTGGTCAGACTACCACAGCTGTTTAAATTTAATTTTTAAAATGGGAATATTTAATTTGATATCAAACTTTAAAAAAATATTTCACCTGCTCTTCATTTTCCTCTGCAAAAGTCACTGATGTGACCTTGTAGTCTGCCTGTAGCAAATATTCATTGACCAAAAAGTTTAAAGCTTTCCTCTCCAGCGGAGTAATTCCTTCAGAATCATCCCTGCCAGGCCCTGCTTTCTTCTGATTCTCGGGAGTAGATAGCTCTGATTCTGTGACAAAAAAAAAAAAAAGAACAAATATATGGTGACAAAATGCAAGTCATAAGTTACCAAACAGATTTAAAAAATAAAGATAAAATGTGACAAAAAACACCTTGATTAGCCAATTAGTTAAGACAGGTAAAGCGTAATAGGACTATTTAGAAACATCTGAATTGTAGCAATGACTTTCATCATTAAGTGCTGAGTGGTTAAGTGTTGGCAATCATGTCCTTTCACACTTCTATTGACTTTTTTTATAAGAAACAGTACATTTAAAAACTTTTGAATACTTTTAAGCTCAAAAATTCTTTTATCTTTTACTAGCCAAAAAAAACTTTTGGAATTTAAAACAATACACTTTAGTCAGTTTACAAAATTTGATCAAGCACAATCTTCTTTGTTGCTGTGATTTTTTTTTTTCAGCCAGGTAAGTCATTACAGACTTTAAGCAGCAACGCGTGAGTATGACGCGAACGTCTGTGGGTCTATTTTTAGAAACTAGTTTCATTATTTTTATAGTTGCCTCAATCTGCTTTCCCGATTTTCACGTACGCGTAGTGAGACACGGTGCGTGTGCTAAAGGTCTCTATTACCAAAAATAAGAAACTACACAAATCAATCATAGATAGTTATCAAAATTAAACTTGACAACAAGCAATACTGGGGATATTTTTTATTCCCTCTGCTTATACAAAGGAGCACAAACTGAACATATATATTTCAAATTTGCTGATCCCAAGCAAAGCACTGTTCATGTTTTATCATGGCTTAAAGCTAAAATTTTTGGCTGGTAAAAAGAAAGTAACATTTAAACTTTGTGAAAAGGTCAATTTTTTTGCGAAAAAATTCTAGAAACCTTTTAACTTAAAAGATAAAACTCATAACAGTATCGTTAACAAAATCTTACACAAACGTTGTTTGCAGTACATAAATTATACTGACTGATATGAACAAATTTTGGTTTAGGCCTTTAAAAATTAATATTTAGGCAATAATACCTATTTTGGTTTGGCTGGGTATTTAACTTCATCCAAATATTGTTTCACAGGTTTCACTACTTTATCAAATCTTAAACACAGTTTCCCAATTTGACAAGGATATAAATTGTACAACAATGGAGCCAGTGCTGGCTTTATTTCATTTAAGAAACAAACCTGCTTGCTGTGTCAGTGTTGCTCGAAGAGACTTGATTGTTTCCTGAGCTTTACGCAATTCAAATTCAAGCACTGCAAATATAAAATGGGAAATAGTCATTATTAAGACCAATTTTCACAAAACTTTTAACATGTTTAAAGATAATTGTAACTGAGGCAAGAGGCCAAAATGGGTAGTTTCTAACAGTAAATAGCAAATCAAAAGGAAACTTTTTCATAAATGTGCAATCCTCATATTCTGTGTAGGATCAAGGGACATAATTTCCACTCTGAGATATTTTATTCAGCATTAAGTTTAACAAGACAAAATACCTAACGAGTCACAAAACCTTTTGTCGTCACACAGCTGTTTAAAACTGTTTAACTAAGTGTTCTTCTGGTTGAACAACAGTTTGCAAAAAGACCATATCCCCTTCCTGCTTATCCAATGTGTCAAGATTTATTACTATTAGCCCCTGAAACGTTCCTGGGGTAGGTCTTGCTACCTGAAGCGCGAAGGCTTGCACTGCCAAAATGTAAGTAAAAATTACATGAATTTCAGCTTCCTTGTCTAATTACACCTTACTTTCTGTTTTGAAGCTATTCAAAAAGTCTTTTTACGGTTAAGTTGAGCCATTTTTCTACTGGATGCTTTTTTTTTGCAAATTTCAAACATTTCAAAACTTTAAAAATTTCGAACTGATGGAAATGTTTGATGAGTACCATCTGTCTGATCAAAAAAGTCACATTTTATACAGTTCTTTGAAAAAATGGTAGGCAGAGGAACACACATAAACGAAATGGTTTTTCCCCTTTATTTGTAGAATTCTGCACAATTTAGGTCATATCTATATCTAAAATCGAAATCAAGGGTCTAAAAATTTGACTTACATCTAGCAATCAATTTAGAAAATCTAGATTTAGAGCTACATACAAAAGATATCTTGATCTAGAGTCTTTTTTTAGGCCTGTATATAGACTGGGTTTTGGGTGCCACTTTTCTTCCAATTTTAGGCTCTGCGAGTCATGTTTTTTTTCTGTTTCCGCCTTAACACCTTGGCTCAGCATTATGTAATTCATAAAGGTCACCTTTTCTCTACTAAAAAGTAAGGTGCAAATACATTTTTCACCCAATAGTTAATCTTAATTTTTCGTAATGTACCATTCAGGCTTTTACCCTTGAAAAATGAAGGGTGATGTTGTTGAGGAATCTATCTATTGTTTCTATTTACTGCAAATTCCTATTTATCTAAAATGTAAACTTTTTGGCATTTGTCTCTCTGGTCCTTTTCAACACATGTTTCACAACCACTGTAAATGAGATACTTTGATCAATGCATTTTTCTTAGCTTTGAAAAATTAAATAAGGAGTGCATGAAATTATAATTTTTTGTAAAACGATATTAAATAGAGCTTCTGTTGGTTTTAAATATAGAGAAACAGAGGAATCAATCTAAAATGTACTATCAAATTGCATTTTCTGAAACTAGTGTTTTATACACCCGCTTCATTTGCACTGGTCGCAAGATATCTTAACGCTGCTAACAGTTATGGTCTTACTCAGATAGACAAAAATGACATCAACCCACCATTTTTATCTTGGTTAATTATCTTATCATTTTTACAAAACTTTGGAAATTTCTTAGGCCAAAATTTGTTGTATAAGAATATTGTACACAATTCTTTAATATACCAAAGAGCAGCGGTTTGATGCAGCTTTTTGTTTTCTGAAAATACTGACTATGGTATGCCATTATAAATAGCAGTTAGACGATATAAATTTCAAAGATTTTCCTTTAAACTAATCAAAACTGAAATTTTTAACTTTTTCTTTGCAAAACTATCTCTCCTTCTCAAGCAAACTTGTATGGTTATTAGAAGGACATGGCCCATATTATAAAATAATTAGAATTTATGTTTTGAACATTCACCACAATTGGGTTCATAAAAAAATGTTTTATTCAATCAAATTACTCACAAGATACATAAAAAAATTAAAACTTTATGGAACAAGAAGTTTAAATGCTTAAATACATCTTATGTGTAACATGAGTTTGTAGATAAAGAGAAAATACCTTAAAGCAATGCATCTTGAATAAATACAAAATGTCATAACAGACTTTGTCGTGTGAGTAGTGTAAGTGTTTTTTTTTTTTTTAACTTTTTCTGTGCACATTCACTGTCAGCTTTACATACAGATACCTCTTTTTTTTGGTTTAAAAAGCCATTTTAAAAACATGTAACTTTGCTTATCAAAGTCATTGGGGGCAGTCATGGTACATGGGGAACCTTGTAGTTACGCTTGGTTATCTTTCCCACATTAAAATTGTATACATCTATACGGAGCCAGCTGCATTTATAATCACAAACACCAACAAAGACAGGCAAAGAAAATTTTGCTTCTTTGCAGATGGATTTACGCAAAGCTAAAACCTTTGAAATGCTCTAATAAATTTCCTAATACTTTGGTAAATTAGGTGAAATACTATAAGCTGTGTTTTCATGGTTTTAAGGAGAAAAAGGTAGCAGTTTCAGAAAATTCTTAGAAAATGCTTCACTGAAGAAAAATTTATAGAAGAAACTGTATTTGTTTTTCGGAGTCTCAATCCTGCAAGGACTATTATCTTGATAATACAAATTGCATAATCTCAATGAACATAGCTTTGGCTCTAATTTTTTATTTTTACAAACAACTTGCCTGTGATTTTGTGGGTCTTAGCTAAAATAATGGAATTAGTTTAAGTAAAGAGTCTAAGAAAGGGCTGACCTCCCATCATTAAGTTCCCTCCTTTTCTTTTGTTTCCATACTGTTGTATTATCTACATTGGATTTGTCTTCTTCTTTCTACAGGCTTAGCTTATGCGCGTCTAATAATTCTGTGTTTTAAGTTTCCTGTCAACACCTTCACTTTATTCTTTATTTACCTATAACCGTTTTATCCTCCTTTTCATCATAGCCCACATCTCTCTGTCTTTTTTCTCTCTCATTCTGGCTTTACATCTTGTTTGTACATGTCTGTCTTTCCTCTACCATCTTCTCCTTTGGCCCTAAACCATGAATCTCTACAGCAAGATTAATCTTTATAACCTACGCCTAGATCTAGATTTAGACTCTATAGCAGAATTTTAGTTTGAACCAGTGTGTGGAGTTAAAAACAGTTGAATATAGATTAGTTTACTGCAATATCATTTAGAGAAGCTGAGGGGTAGTTAAATCTATTTGGCTCATGGCTATTTAAGTTGATGGTCTGTATGTGAATTTAAAACAGCTTTGTATCTATTTAGATTAGTAACTGTTCTACTGCAATATGATTCAGAGCAGCTGAGGGATAGATAGATCTGCTTGGCTCATAGCTGAATGAGACATGACCTCAGAGCTCTCTCTGATGACCAGATTTTGGTGCATGTTGGAAGTACGATACATATCCTACCTATCAATACAAAATTGGGGGGTTTTAACCATTTCCCAAACCCACAGCGGTTGGCAAAACATTTTTTTTATTAAATAGGGTGTCCATATATTTTCAAATCAATGTTTAAAGTTGGTACATGGTATTGACCCAAAACGTGAAAATTTTAGGCAGTTGTCTTTGCTCCAATTTGTCAGTTGAAATGTAATTAAGTGTGTTATGGGGAAATACCTTAGCATTCGCTCACCTCCTATCAGCTGGTAATTTCTCCCTTGTCAAGAATCCAGATCAGTACATCTGCAAACATCTAAATCTAATAATTTGGAGAGCTCTCCCTACAACTAACCATTTTTCGTTGATAATTACAAGGCCTCAGTTATCCACAACCCTACTTTCTTGATCACTCGATACTTCTCCTTCAACAGTCAGTCGATCTCTGTCACACTCAAATCCCGCCGGCTTTTTCACAACTGTGTCGACCACACATAGGCTCCTGAACACAGTTCTGCTTCTGCACTCCTTAAGCTGTCAATACTGGTCAGGTAGCCTTACTTAACACAATAACAACAATTACACATGAAATTTGACACAGGCCTGTCCACCACTTGCCAAATGCAAGCAAAGAGAACTGGCTAGAACAGCTCACATGCTCAATTCTTAGCTAAAGTCAGCAATTACTTAAGTCTGCAAAAAAGTGTATGCTAATACTAGACATTAATTAAATTAGTACTGTAGTAGACAAATGCGTATGAAAAAAATTTTATCAATTTTAAACTCTTTTGTCTTTATTATTAGTTCAGAATAATTCTTACCTGCAACTCGTTCATCCACTTGTCTTTCACCATCATCTGAGTATCGAGCAAAGTCAAGTGAGTCAAAAGTCTGAACACTTGATGTGCGAGCTATGGAAAAAAAGAGTTCCCTTTAGTTTAATTGCTGAAATAAGGAAAGCATCAAACTATGATTTAAACACCAGCCATCATGACAAAAAGGGATCAAACACAATCTAGTTCTCATTTTAGTGATTAGCGGTATACATACATTTTTCTGATCAAAACTTCAATTTGATATTAGTAAAAAACTAAAATTCGGTCAAGAGCAATAGAGTACACCTTGTCTAGAGCTTGTTTAAACATTTTCATTCCAATGATAACTTGATGCTTTGTAAAAGAAGGGAACACCCGGAACTGCTTGCAGATTTAGGATTTTTTATCACAACAGCCATGGACATGGACATAAATTTATCAACATCATCAGCTGGCACTTGTAAGAAGAGTCTTATAATATTTTAGACTTAGATCTGTATGTAATTGAGGCTGTGACAAAAGGTCGCGATTCTGTCAGTGGTGGTCAAAGTTTTTAAGGCATAGCTATAGCAAAGAAAATAAGACCATCATAAAAATTCTCTTGCCTTGTATCCCTCTCAAACTACATGATCATTTAGCAATAGCAGTGTTCAAAATTTTATCGAAAAAAGACCATATATGGTTTAAAAGAAACGAGGGAAAAACATGATTGAAAATCTATCGGTTGTGATGCAGGACAAAAATTTGTTCTGCCTCACAACTGACAGATTTTGAGTGCGTCCGTTTCAATATTTCTTTATCAATCCACTTCAAAAAATTTCTGACAGAGCATTATGATGCAATTTAAGAAAGTCATTATAACATCACATCATTATGATAATATTGTTAGTTTCTATGTTATTTCTGAAAGCACTTTGTCCTCCATCACATCTGACTGATTTACGACATTTTTACACAGGATTCAATTATTCTTTTTAGAAGATTTACAACCATTTTTCAATTTTTTGACAGTTTAAACACTCGGAAACTTGAAAATACATTGTTTATTATTCCATTTACAGTATGAAGCTATACAAACATTGTGATATCCCACTTAGACAGAAGAAGGAATATTACTACTACTACTACTACTACTACTAC
Organism: Elysia marginata; assembly: GCA_019649035.1. NCBI lineage: Eukaryota > Metazoa > Mollusca > Gastropoda > Plakobranchidae > Elysia > Elysia marginata. Next base: position 34,987 of record BMAT01000035.1, read on the forward strand.
TACTACTACTACTACACTAGATTCTAGATAGCAATTGTTTATCTTGTGTACATCATGGCAACATCCCAATACTTGATCTAGAATCTAGTAAGTCTACTACTAGTGATTGTAATGATTTGGCTCAAAGGTGTTTTGAGATGCGCATTAAGTTTTGTACTGTGAATACTTACGAAGGGCAGGTGGTGGTGTGTCTTCTTTAGTACGCTCGAAATTGCCTGGATTCGAAAAGTAATCTCGCAAACGGGGGAGATCTCTTCCTGATTCGATAAATTCAGTATACAATTCTAAAGCAGTAAGGATGTAATTATCTCGTATTAATTTTAAAGCTATGTTATCCCAAGAAAGTTCATGGCTGTCTGGTTTTGTAATATGAATAGATGGAGCATTGCAGGCAGCATCTGGTTCAACATGTTGCTCAATTGGGCTAGCTAAATCATACTCCATGTCACCATTGTCGACGAAGTCATCAAATGGATTTAGATTATCCGCCATTTTGTCCAGTGTACATGTCACGTGAACAAATATTTTTAATCTTCTGCATGCAAAGTGGAAGAATTTTGCCGATCTCTTTCCGGGGCTCTTTTAGCCTAAACGTTGCAGCTGTCGATGTTCTAGTTGTTTGTTTGTTATTTTTTAATTGCAATAAAATGGATCTGAAAGTGTTGAAAGAAATAATAATAATAATAATAATAATAATAATAAT
>BMAT01000035.1:69267-80068 GCA_019649035.1 Elysia marginata
AACGATTTCACATCTAGAACTAAAAAACTGTAGAGCTAAATAAAAAATTTATCGTCAAAATGAATATGCTACATAAATTTTCAAAGATTTTATTCATTAGACAGCGGGTAATCCCATTTAATTTTCTCATAATATTGTCTTTAAAATATTTTCTAAAAAAAAATACGCTAGAACGTAAATTGGCATTTGCATTAAAATGATTAAATCTCTTTCGGAGAGGCATCAGGAAAGTTCTGCTACTCTTGTTGAAATCGTCATTTTTACGGGAGCATGGTCAAGTGGAAGGCTTGTTAAATCCATAGCTTCAAGCGTTTATTTCGCACATCCGTCGAACACGGATGGTGCAGCGTTTATGGTGCACAGTTTTTAATGCAGAACTTGAGGGTATATCACTAGATCTGTAATATACACTGACAGCCTCTCGGCCATACAAGCCTTACAGGGGAAAATTTTTAAGAATAAAAATGTTGCTCGCATTTATAACCTTTTAGCGAAAATGGCCCCTCGGACAAAAGTCGTCCTGGTATGGATCCCTTCTCATGTGGGAATACCCGGAAATTTGAAAGTGGATGAACTTGCTAAACTAGCGCTCAACCAAGAAATTCAAGATGATTAACAAGTCATCTGGTCCGACCTAAAACTCAAAGTAAACACACATCTTGAACAACTGTGGCAAACGAATTGGGATACTGAAGTCGACAATAAACTTCATGACATTAGACCAAATCTTAAAGAAAGACTCAATCATGATGAAAGACTGAACAGAAAACAAGAGACTGTTGTGAGCAGACTCCGTATCGGCCATTCATGGATCACTCATGAATACCTTTTAAAAGGGGAACAACAACCCTATAATTGAACAGCTTGTGAATGTCCTCTCACTGTAAGACCTATTTTAGTGGAATGCGCAGATTTTTTGCTAAGCAGACAAAAATATTATAAGACAACTAATATGCACACACTATTCCGAGAGGTGGAAGCCTCTCAGATTTCGGATTATCTGAAAGAGATTGGATTGTATGACAAAATCTGAAGCAATGTATAGAAAACTTTTAAAACTTGTAAATAGTATCTAAGATTTGTAAAAACTTGATTTTAATGTATGAGATAGGTTAGCAAGATTGAAGTATCGAAATAAACTACAGCTGAAGAGATCGTAAGCACTGAGATCAGCGTTAATGATGGACTGGGCTTGTAAAATCAATCAATCAATCAATCAAGCAGCGTTTATCGTGCATTACAGGAAGAAGAAAATTATAATTGAGACATGTCGCTAAGATGTAGGAAACTAATAAGTAGTTTTGTTGCACTGAAACTTGATTGTATCCTGAACACAGACATTGATGACAAGCTTCGCAAGTGGATTAAATGAGAAGCAATGATTTCTTCAAACAGATTTTAAGTACGAAGCTTATATTGTTATAATTAAAATTTTACACTGTGATATAATCATGGTTTGTTGTTATTTGCCAGAGTATGGTATTCCCCTTCTGGTTGGGCTTTTTAGGACTTTTACTCTTTAGATAAAAGCTAAGTTGAGCTAGGCTTAGAGCTAACCGTTTATGCTTGTTTTAGAGGCTTTACCTACGAGGTGATTTGAGTTACGAGTTCATGCAGAACACTGACCAATTATAGTGTATGATAACTTGATTGAAGAGATGCTGTCTGACTATTTCTGTCCACTGTCTTCCAGTCTTGGTGCTGCTTCTAGTGTCAATAAACGCCATTCATCCGTACGAACATACCTGTTTGTTTTGATACCTACGGCTACGAGACATGTCATTATTGTCGTCCGCATGACGTAAGACTAACTGGACATCACAGTGAAATAACCCCAGTATGTGTACCAGTGAAGAGAGCGTGGACAACCTGTCTCACCACATTGCATCATACACTCCAAAAATATGTTAACTCCATTATGCCTACTAAAGAGTAAATTGTTAAGTTACCTGCTCACCACAGCGCTTTACGGAAATTACTCCAGAACTGAATATAATTATGATAAAAATGAAGATTCCGCATTACTAAGTTAAATCTACCGGCTTATATTTCATTTCATGGCGGAAGGGGCCTTTATTTGTATGCTTCAAACGGCTCCCTTCTTTATCTAGAAGATCTGCCACCTTGTTGCAGTGCCAGATCCAATGCCTTTAAATGCCAGTTTCTCTGTTTCTAATTTTCTTACCTTGTGTTCCTTTAAAACGATTTAAAAGAGCAGTCCTCGAGAACCGTTTGAGACAATGAAGTCTAAGTAAAAACAAATTGCTCGTAAAAGGTTCTTTTTCCATAATCATTCATTAGCTCTACAAATAGGTCTGCTTAAATGAAAAAAAAAATGACCTGTACCGTATGAAGGGTTCCTCAGGAGCACCATGTACCCGGAAGAGAATAAAAAATGTTGGAAGAAAAAGGTGAATGAAATTTTCGACTCTCAGAGTTGGCTACGAATTTCCGTTCGCTTCCGCTAGACCCAGCAGATTTTTTTAGGCTATCATAATCATTCTACTAGGCCACAGGTCTGCTGGATCCATCAACTAAAATATTATACTTTTCTGATTCTCAACGATCATGAGGAAGAAACACCAAACAGATTCGTCATTAGTAAACTATTTTCAAATCTGATATCCTAAAAATAGGCCAATTCCAACGTTAAGCAATAGATATAACACATAAAAGCTAGATCTAGATCTAAAAATCTAGATTTATTAACACTTAGATTCTAGAATATCTAATCTAAAATCTATTTTCAGTGGCCTAGGCCTAACAAATAACAGCCTATCGTTGGGCTTATTCTTTATTTTTTGAGCTAGAGCAACGAAAGTCCAATTTTTTTCTGTCTGATAAACGACTTTCTCACTTCAAAATGAAAGGAGCTGTGTACATTACTAAATTCTGCATACCCGACTTAATTTTATTTTATGTGCTATTGAGAATGAGATGCATGATTTTTAATTATAAATAAATAACAAAAATTGCCAACGAAATGTAGGGATATGTAGATTAATTTCTAGGCTAAACTAAAAATGGGCACCAGGGTGTGGATAGCCTGCTTAATCTTTTTTATTAGGCATTTGATTTTGATCCTACAATTCAAAGCAACCCTAGCACTAATGTCGTTTACAATGACTTAATCGCAGTTGCTTCTGTTCCAGTGAAGTCAGTGATAGGAGAAATTATTCTTATGTCTGTATTCTCTTCTTACGCCCAGACCTGAGCAATTGAAAGCTGGAGAAATAATGGCGTCAGTTATGGTAAATGGGGGTCCACCAACTCCAGACATGTTAGAAGTCATGAGACTTCTTGAAATGGGGTTGGTGACAACTATATTTTTCTACCGTAAACGCCCAGAGCGAAGGACCCTGAAAGTCAAACTGGAAAGTCGACAGCTGATGTGGATAAAAAACCAAACAAGCCGACCAGAAGGCATTGGTAATTTTTTTCATGCTTTGTTAAATTGTGTTTCATGTATTTAACTTTCAATAGTATTAGTAAAAAGATAATCTTCATCAATTTAACATAACTCTAAATCAAAATATTGGTGATGCAAAAATCAGTCTGTTTTATTATGCTTAAAAATTGTAAATCAAAAGCAGTTTTGAATGAATTGAATTGATCTTTGTGAAATGATTGTAAAATGTTTCGAACAATATTATATATATATATGTTCAAGATAATACTATTACTAATGGCAAAAAATAGTTTCTAGCAATTTTTTAGAAACTTTCTTAAAAGCAACAAGTCAAACACAAATTGTATTGTTTGATAGATGCAACACCTTGCTACACATGTAAGTACTGGGTACAAGATAGTGAGCAGATAATATCTTAAGCTCTCTGAAACACCGGCTCTGTGGCCTAGCGGTAAGACACTGGCTCAGAGACCGGGAGGTGCGTGGTTCAATCCCCGGGGGAGTCAAACCAAGGGCTTTAAAATTGGTTTTAGCTGCTGATCCGCCTAGTGTCTGGCATTTAATGGATTTAGTGCTAAGTCTGGTCAGCCTGGTGTCAGGATAATCATAATGTGACTGGGTGTGGTGTATGTAAGGGCTCCTTACATCACAAATGTGGCAGCATGCTTTCATTTGTCCCAAGCCCCGTCTCTGATATAACCTTGTAGTTGAAAAGAGGCGTTTAAATTCAAACAACCTAACCCAAGCTCTCTGAAATATAATTGATTTTGGATGTAAAATAAAAGTAAAAAAAAAGTAAACTGATAATGGCTGGTCACTTTGTAGTTAGTAGTGTAAGCTTTCTGTAGTACAAAACTTGAAAAATATATATAAGCTTTGTTTTTCATGAATCATAAGACTAGTAGGAATTAACTTATTAAGCTTTTCACAATTTCTTACTGACAAAAATTTTTGTACATCATTTTCTAGCTAACCTGAGAGATGTAAAAGAATTCCGTTGGGGCAAAAACTCAAAAGATTTTGAGAAGTGGCCAGATGACAGTAAAAAGGTTGACTCAAGGATGTCATTTACCATTTACTTTGGAAATGATTTCAAACTGAAATCATTGTCTGTAGTGGGTAGGTTTTATTTTATATAGCTTACTAACTTGGTAGTTTCACTTTGAAACCTGTATTGCCACTATAATTTTTTTAATGCTCAGGGTTTTTATTTCATTGGCAGTAGCATGAAACTGTTCATGAATGCCCATCTCAAATTAAATTTCATTCAGCATTAGAATTCAGTTATCTTGCTTCCTCTACATTACGACAGCAAACGCCAAACCTCCTTTTAGTGTTCTGTATCATTTTTAGATGATATTTTTCAAACTATTTTCGTTCTGTTTTTATCATCAAGTCTTCCTTCCTTATCTTAAGGTCAAACAGTCTATTTTGCTTTGATTACTTTCCACCCAAAAAAAGTATTCAGTTTTCAACTATGGTTCCTGTACTGAGGTGAAATTGTCTTTGATGGTATTTTGAGAGAGCACAATAGCTGTAAGCAAAACGTTTCTTCGGTGACGTATTTTATTTAGTTTTCATTTGTCATGGTACTCTCCACTACAGTTATAGAAACACCTTAGCTACTAATTGAAAATTGTTCTTCAGAAGTCATGAAGAATCGCAAAATTATCAAAGAACTTTCCAAAATTTTTTTTTTCATTTATCAATGTAAGATAGATAAAAAATTCTGTATTCTGAAATAGAAATAAAAAAGAAAAACAAAATTAAATATATATCGGGCGATCCCCCCCGCCAAAAAAAAACAACAAAAAACGTCCTCAACTTTGTCACCCTATAACTTTACACCAGTTTATGGTATTTACATGAACACACACAAATAGTAAGGCACACACACAAATTATTAATGTCAAAGTGTAGGAAGTTTTAGTCTTCTGGTTTCATTGGATTAGAAGTTATTGGATTCTAAGTAACATGCATCTCAGATGTAAAAAACAATCCATGAACTCCAGTGTAGTCAGTTTTCCAAGTGATCTGTAGAGCTGTTCAGCTCTAACTCTTTTGCACCATGTTGAAATTGACTTTCTCACTTCCCCAATACCTATTTGTCTCCAGCACTCCTTTATTTTTGTGTCAGTTCATTTTCAGTGAAGGGAATCCACTGTCCCATGTAGACCTCAGTAAGCGACTCCCACATAGCATAGTTCACCGAATTCTAATTTGGAGATTGTTGTGACAAGTTATCTTTGGCAATGAAATTGACCCATTGATCTATGAGAAATTGTTTGGTTGCATGACTTGTGTGCGAAGTATCACCATCTTGTTGCAGAATAAAGTCACCTTGAGGATAAGTTTGCAACATGCGAGAAGGAGTTTTTTTTAAAAGCTGAGAGATGCAGTTCTTTGAATTGAACTTGAATAATTGGCCTTCAAAGTTTTCAAATCAAGGAAAATTATCTCAGTTTTGCCATTCCTGCAGACACCAGCAGAAAACATGGCTTTTCCAAAAACTAGTTAGTTTCTTGGTAAAGCCGGTGCAGAGGGGTGTCCAACTTCTTTCTTCCGTATACAACGTCATTTTGTCTATTTTTGGCAATCTCTAAAGTAAAGTCTTTTTCATCTGTGAAGATAATTTGCTTGACATATTCATCTGTTCAAAAGGCACCGCGATCAAAGGGTTATTTTCTCTTTCTTAATTTCGGTTTTTCTGCTGTCTCTGAGTCTGAATTCATATGTAGGCCTTTAATTTCTAATCCTTTCTTACAATTCTTCGAACAGTGCATTAGCGTTGTGCTCTTGGGGTGTGCAGAGCAGATTGCAATTCAGCTTTGGTGGGCAGGTTGAAGTGTGTTTCCCGTGAGTTTCGGTAACTTTTTGTAACACCTGTCATTTCCCTATTTATCAATGGATTTTGTTGATATTTGGTGTGTTATTGTAGTAATAATGGATTCACCATATGCCCAAATTATATGACACTTGCACAAAAACATATTTAGCGCTCCAAAGTTGAGCCACCCGATAGATAAACTCATTGAACGGCGCCTTTTAAGCCAGCCTAAGTACCCAGAATCGCACCATTTTTGCCAATTGATTTATTTTCGCCTCGGTAAAAAAAAAAATAGCAAAAAAGCAGAAACAGTTTTTTTTTAAAGGGAAATCACCAAATTCAGCTAGAAAAGATGATCTATCTAACATTAGTAACAATACCAGGACGGCTGCCGTTTGACCCGTAGCTTTTTTGGGAAAAATTCCACAAGGCATTGTGTCATATGATATGACATGACTTGAGCGCTCACTTGTGCTGTTGTATCGTATGATATGTCATGACTTCATTGAGTTAACAATTGATTCCTTTGCTCTGGATTTGGAACAATTTTTAGCTAACACTACTTTAAATTACTAAGCATTCTTTACCATTAATTTCAAACAAATGAATTGTAATTTTCCTTGGTATTGTTTTACTAAAACATGAAATTAGCTTTCTGTTTTTATGAATTGAAAATATCTCTGCTAGTCTCTTACATTTTTTTCTTACCATTTTTAAAAATTTATTTGTTTTTAAGCCAATGATCTTGAAGAATTTAATCACTGGCGGAAGGGTTTGGACTATCTAGTGAGGGAGACAAAGGATGCCCATTATCAGTTGCAGTTGGAGAGGTAAAATTTTCTTAAAAATTAATCATTTTAAAATTTGTCTATTTATATTGGACTGTTTCTTGTCTGAAAAAGATTGAAATCCATGTTATTTTCATGTACCTTCACTTTTATTTAATGCTGTTTTTAATCTCAAATGGCTTAAACGACCAAAAAACCAACTTTGTGAATATGAGATAGTATTTGTCATGTTGATTGTGATAAATTACAGTTATTATGGACCAAAACCACTGTAACAAAGCCGTATCATGTTTAGATGGAGATGTATGCATAGCACCTTTAAATTTAAACCAGATTTTTTTTCCAAAATACATTTATCGGTCGTCAACAATTTTTTTGTCTTACATCAAGCACTACCTGTACATCTGTGCTTGTAAATTTTAAGAATTAGAAAAGTTTTTTATATTTATGAGTGAAGTGCCCGCTATTGTGCATGTTTAGTGTGAGAAAGGACTCAGTTTCAATAAAAAACTCCCCTTCCTTTGGTTTTTTTCATCTCAAAATCATGTTGTATTGATTTATCTATAAATATTAGACGTATCTTATTCTTTCTGTAGGCTTAATTTTTACTTGTCTAATTCTGTCTATAAATTCGTCACAACCCCTTCTCTTCATTTTTTAGATCTCACCTTAACCATGTTTATACTTGTCTCCATCCTGGTCCATTTCTAGTTCTACACCCCTCCTTCCGCCCCACCTCCCCCTCTCTCTCTTTCAGTTTTACTCTGTCTTTACATCTCTGTTTATACACGTCTGTCTCTTCTTCTCCCACCCTCTTTTTTGGGCCTAAATATTGAGTTTTCTGCTGCCTCACTAACAGGTTATCGTCAAAGATGGTATCGTTACTTAGATCTAGATCTCAATCCATGCCAGGATTTTAGTTTACATAACTAACAGCTAAGGCTAGCCTAAGCTCAGAGTTTTATGTCCCATTTATAAGTGTCCCTCAGTCTAGCGTTAAGTCAGGCATAAAGTTCCATGATGTCAGAGCTCTGTGGCATCCGCAAAAACACCTGTACAAAATGGAATCCTGCTGTGCCTTACCTAGGTCAATATTTGAATTTGCATATATGTAGCAGAGAACTCAAAAACAAACAAAAGAATTCTCCATGGTTTAGCCTCAAAATGACCAGATTTTGGTGCATGTCTCTGGATTTCATGCATTACCTACCTATCACCACAAAATTGAGAGGTTTTAGCTATTTCGCAAACCCACAGTGGTTGGCTAAAAATTTCTCTTTTTAGAGATATACCCAGAAACACACAAGTTGAGGCACAAATGGCAATATTGCAAATACATCACTGTAAAATATTTAAAGTTAAACACAATAATAAAATACTGAGTTGAAGAAGGAAAATAAAATGCATGGATAATATGTAGCTAAGACAAATCTGTTTATGCCTGTTAGCAAAATGTAAAAATATATATATATAGATTCTAGGTTTTATATGTCATGAAATACAGTGCTCAACTTGTATAAAGAGCTTTTGTATACATAGTAGCCTAGTCCTACCTTATTTACGTACGACACAGTGTTTCTCGCCTTCTTCTATATAAATATATAAAAAGCTACAAAAAAAGTACTGCCTAAAACGTTTATTTTGTTGTTTCTTTGTAGGATGGACAGTATCAGTCTTTTCTCTAAATATTTTATGATTAACCTCCCTATTTTTCATTATTGTCTTTCTACATGCCTGTTAAATTTGAACTTTTTTATTTTGCTTTAATTACGTTACAGGTGGCTACGAAAAGAGTTTTACCTCATGGAAAAAATTGGCTCTTATGTGTAAGTTAAAGACTTTAACTTTGATGTAACTGTTTGAAGGTTACTTGACAAATACTTTAAAAGAGTCCATTTTCAACATCTTGTAATGTAGAAATTGTGTTTCAAGTTATTTGCACTGGTTGTAAGGCGTTTTATTTTGGCTTTGGACAATGTGTAATATTGATGTAAATAGTGTTTTACTTTGCAGAAGTTTTAGTATGTTTTACTTTTAAAAAAAACCCAAACAAATCTGAAGTATTTCAAAGTGTTTTACAATGCATAGATTACTTTTAATTATTTAGTTAAAATCTAAATTTATCTAAATATTCTCATTTTATGCAAACAAATCAGAAAGTTTGATGTAAGGGTTTATATTATATTTATCAATATATAATTATTATACAGATGTTGAACATTGTTATTTGTGGATGTGCTTATGTATTGCTCTTAAAATTTAATCAACCTTTTGCTTTAAGTAAAGCACCTAGAAATTTTAATTTTTTTGTTTACATTTGGCTCTATATCAGTGTATATATTATTATTATCGTCATTGACATAAAGGCCCAATGCCGCCAAACATTATAGTAGATGATTAGAGAGTCACAAAAATATCAGCACTTTGAAACGCTTACAAAAATAAGGGCTAAAGGGTCATTGAGTCAGGACCATGGTATTTGCCAACATTTTCTCTCTTTGGGATTTGATTATTTTTTAACACTTTTTTAAAGTTTTAGAGAGGAGCAAATGTAATTAAAAGGGGAAAAAAGAGATGGAAGATCTAGAATTATTATTATATTTCAGAACGATTTGTCCAGCCTTTGTGCAAAATAGCTTACTTTCTTAAGTTGAAGATTTCAATGAATTCTTCTTCTGGTTGGTTATATGGACTTTATGCTCTCTTCGATAGGGATGGCAGTGCGCTGCAGGGCCCCCAGGTCACCATAGAGTTTCTGGCTCATGTCTGTTAGGTCCGCCTAGATCTGCCTCCTGAGTGTCTCATGTGTGGGCAGAACTGAATATATTTTAATGCTTTTTTTTCCTCAGTGTTACCCTGAAAAATTTAAAGGCATGGCTCCCAAGAATCAATTGTAAAATGTCTGTCAACAAATTAAGAGAAAGGTTTCAGGTTAGTGATAATTTCTTTCATATTCAAATTTGATGTTTTCATGAAGTTGTGCTAAATCAGATGTGCTCTTGTAATAACCTTATGGCATCAGACTGACCAAAGCATAACAAGTTACCTTTTATATTTTCCTTAATATACTTTTAGGTAACTTGGATAGGTTGAACCTATAAAACTTACAACCTCAGTCATAAAAATAAGGACTAAGAAATAAGTTTAAGCTTAATAAATGAGGGGAATAAAGGTATTGTTTCTCAAACTTTGGTTTAGACTTAGAATGAGGTCTTTTGCGTTTAAAAACATTCTAGGACTTCAGAATAGTCAAGGCACAAGCAGTTTCTATTTTCTTTGCTTTAGTTTGACTTTATTGGCTTTTTAAAAATAAAATTAGATAGTATGTTATTATTCATCCATTTTTGGGATGGTTTCTAGTCTTTCATTCTCTTTAATGTGCAAACTTCACAAAATTGTTTTATAGTGCTCCTTGAGGTCATGTTACAGCTTCTTTTAAAAATAGAAAAGTAGATTTGACAGAGTAACAGGTTGAAGATTTGTAGAGGTGAATACTTGTAACTTAGGTGTCTGGTAAACTTTTAGCTCTGCCTCCCATTTCAATACAGTCGGACCCGCAAAAACCAGGAATTCTCGTGAAATTGGGAAAAACTTAGGGAACAGAATTTTCGCTATAAAGTTATTGCTAACTTGTGAAGTATTGCCTATTTCAATGGGAAAAAATCCTGATATGATTCTATCAGGACAAACAAAAAGCAGTATCTGCAGTGGGACAGTCTCATAATGCATTGTAGACTTAAGCTGGGAGAGTGAAATCTCACCACCACCACCTTGTCC
>BMAT01000035.1:98385-109704 GCA_019649035.1 Elysia marginata
TCTCTCCCTCTCTATCTTTCAGTCTCTCGTTCTTTTTATCCCTCTCTCTCTTTCATTTTTTTATATGAGAAAGTAAAAATAAATTTATAAAGATTCAATTCAACTAGAGTTTTTCATGTGAAAGAAAATGGAAAACGTAAACCAAGTGGTTGAAGGAGGGATAAACAGTTCCAAACTCTGGTGCCAGGCCTGGACAAAATATTCGCATGACAGGTATTTCAATGCAGGAATCACGGTGCTTCATGTTACTGAGGACTCGTACCCGACTCTTTGTCATTGATGCTTGTGGTCAGTGCATAGGGATGCGCATGCATGCACTCACATGCTAACAGTAAGGTAACTGCATAGGAGTGACTCCGCCATCAGAAACAGAGTATGGCCTTTTTATGCTTTCAGCGTTCTGGTGGTAGAGATGCAGAAGCCATCTATCTGCATATAAGGGTGCCTATGCAGTCATTTTATTGTTTGTTGAAATCATCCAACAATCTAATCTAGATCTATAGAGCAGTGGTATACAAATAAAACGTGGCAGCTGACCCATAGTAGTTTAGTACACATAATGGATACGACAATATCTTTTAGGAATGAGTGGCTTTTCATTAAATCGTCTGTGGTCCTTGACTAAAATAAACTAATGTATCTAATCTACATTTAAATATTAGATAGGGCTAGGTCTAGTCTTGATTAAGGTTTATGTTTAGTAGATTTAGATATATCTACAATCTAGGCTGCCATGAAGAGAAATTAGAAAGTGCACCTCAGAGCTCACCATAGCAACATGTCTGCTAATACAGTAAAAAAATCAAAAGCTATGAAATAGACCTATTTTAGTTAGATTTGTACTTCAGAGGGTTCTTTTATACCTTTATATAAGGGTTCTTTTTTAGGCAGAGTATCTTTTTGACTTATTTTAGACTAGATTAAGGAACATAATATTTAGAACTAATACAAATATGACCAACTTTATGATAACTTCACTACCCAACCAAAGTTCTGACATTAACAGCATTTAGACTGGATTTAGCTTCATAAAATCTACTTAGGCTGTATGTTATGGTAACTTACTACCTGACCCCACAGAGCAAAGTTTATCAACAGTAACTGACGCAATGAAGGATATTAGTATTACATAAATCACATATTGGCTAGTATAAGGTATGATAATCACATGTAACCTATAGATGTTAAATTATATACCTGTAAATAGTGTATTTTTATATTGATTTTCCAAACGTCTAAGAATAGAAGTTTGATTCATGACCGCATTTGCCTGATGACTGGTCAAAGTTCAGGGGTTGGAAAAATTTTTCACTGTGATCCCTGATATAATAGAGGACAACGCCTGCATGGATAAGCTGGCAAAGCTTGACTTTTAACCACATACATGCAGTAAAAAATCCCAACAATTGCACACACCCCGGAGATAGAAAGATAATTTTATTTTAAACAGTAAAACCATGTAGATCTGAGCTATTACATAGTCTTAAAATATTTACACCAACTTGTACAGTGATAAAGCACAACACACTGTTTTAAGTTTTTGAAGCTGTACAAGTTCATAATATCATATAGGTTGATGAAAATATAATTTTTGTCTGCTGTGGAGGTTATCAAAACATTGGTGACTTGCTGATGTGAACTGAATAGTCTTTGGTCTATTGGTGCTTATGGAGAAAAAAGGCTTTTGGTTGTTTTTTTTTAGTTTTAGCCAAGCTTAAAAATGAATTCTGTAAAAACTTGTGCCAAATTACTGAGTTAAAAATGTAAAAGAATCTGCAGATGTAATTGATAAGGATCAGAAAAAAACAGAACAGACCTTCTTCCCCTTAAAAAAAAGAAATAATAATAATGATAACGTCAAGAGCTAGACTTTGTGAAAAGAATGTTTTCAATTTACATCAATGTCCTAGTTGTATAGTACAAAAAATATTCTTTCCTCTTATGTATAGACTCTCATTTTTGAATTTTTCTTTTTTTTTTCTTTTCTTCTTTTTTTTAGCTGCAACAGAAATGGATTTGAGTGCATCTGAAAAGAATGGAGAATTATACTTGGAAGACCCATATGATGGCGTAAGTAATTAAAAAATATTCAGTACAATGAAACACCATAACCTTATTTGTAAAATTGAAATTTTAGAACTTTACATTGACATTATGGTACTACATTTTATTTGGATCAGTGAAAAAACCGCAAACAATTAATTTTGCTGTTGGAATTGAGCAAGAGGAAAAAGGAAAAGTATGAAATATTGATGTAGTCAAATTCACCCTTTTAATACCAGCTTTTACTGTGTTGTAAAGTGTACACCAATTAATTACTTGAAATAAACTTGATAAATGTAAATTAGGTGAATGCTATCACCAAATTCCTGTATTTATTCATCTACATGTCTATCTTTGTGTCTGTCTGCCTGTCTGTCTTTCTGTCTGTGTTACTTTCTATTTACCAATTTGAGAATATACATTGGTGTAATTAAAATGGTATACATTGAAAAAGCCTCTATACAAAAACAGCTTCATTTTCTTGGCTATCCCGTTGAAATACTTTGCCCATTATCATGAAAAATAGAATTGTGAGAGCCTCCTTACATGAATCTCATGATTTATCTGTTCAATATACATAGACATGGCGGCCACATTTCTTTGTTCTGACTGGGAGCAAGCTATATTACACAGAAGAAACTAACCTGCAGGATGAAGATGAAGAGGGCTATGATGATGATGCAACATCAATGGAGGTAAATAAAAGAATCTGTTTAAAAAAAGGTGTTTCATAACACTTCATGGAAAGTTTTAAACTGTGAGCACAGTGAATGCCAGCTCGCAATTAACGCAAGTACGAGTGGACAAATATGATAAACAGTGTTCTTATTTTCAGGCACTGTCTATGTGCAGTGCAAGTTCATAAAGAACAGTGTTTATCATACTACACATACTAGCATTAATGGCAAGCTAGTGCTTACTGTGTAGACAGCTTTAGCAATTGTAAATCTTTTTTTTTACATTTGATGTTTTTATCAGATTTTAAAATTTGCTAATTTATAAGTTAAGGCTTGTTAAACTTATATGCTAATATTTTATTCTAAATGTTTCTTTTTTCATCTCAAAACAGAGTGAGCAGGATTTTATTATTTCTTAAGTCATTAAGTTGGTCATTGATCATTCTAGCCTTAATTTTTCATCACTTCTGTTTGGGGTTTTAAAGAAACTTCTGTGTTTTCATCATTTTTTTATCTGCTTTGAAAATATCAATATTAATAGCAAATATAAATTATATCAATAGCAACGATGATAATCATGACAACAGTAACAACTTTGGTAATAATAACAATAATGAAAACATTGATGATAATGACAATTAATGGAACAAAGAATCAAACCTGGTTACAAATCCCAACCTAGGTATGGTTTGCGCTTGGTAAACAGGTACAATCTTACAGAAATTAAAACTATACTCAAAGATTGTGGCATTTGGCAAATTTTAAGTATTTCATTATGCAGGGTCGTCCCGTTGATGAACTTCACTTTAGTGAAAAATGGTTTCACGGCCGTCTTGAGGGTGGGAGAAAGAGAGCAGAGGAACTACTAAGGCAATACAGTTTCCTTGGTGACGGAACCTTCTTGGTCAGAGAGAGCGACACATTTGTTGGGGACTTTACCCTCTCCTTTTGGTGGGTCTTTGTTTTATATTTTTATGGATGAACTCAAAACTCAAAGTTTATTTTTATTGCTAACTTTTTTGTTAATTTTCCCCCCACCTCTTCCTTCATGTAACAAATGCATGATTTGATGAATGTAAGGTATAGCTCTATATAAAGATCAACAGCGTTTTTGTGATAGATGCACTTATCAATAATATCATAGTTTTAGAAATAGTCAGTTTTGCACCTAAGAAAACTAACAAAAAACATTTTTTTTCTGTTTCAGGCACCAAAAAAACCTATGATAATAGATCTAAAAGTAATGGTTCTGCTTTGAAATGTGTGACCAAAAGCCGTCAGTGTTAACTTGTGCAGCAAAAAAAATATTTTTCTGGTTGTATTTAAACAGTTGACGATAAATCGAACAATAACCTTAAGGTCTTGTGATGGACTTTGCTTGGTAATATATATGAAAATCAATAAAATAAGGTACAGTCAAACCTGACTAAGATGACCATTAAAGATCAACGACAATTGAGGTCGTTATGGTCAGATGGTCAAGTTGGGCAGCATGCTTGTAAACCTGTAAAAGTACATTCCTTTTTGTTTCTGTTCTGATCTAGCAACGAAACTTCCCCTTCTGAGTTTTCATTTAAGGAAATGGTTGGCAAGGTTAGGAATACAGTATAAGCCCATTATAAAAAGTTGTCCTGAAAAGGACAGTGTGTTTGCGTTAGTTTGAAAATGTCTTATCTAAGCTGTAGTTATCAATCGCATCTGTAACCTTGCCTATGTAGACAGACCTGATAAAATGACGACCAGTCATCTATCTCTTAACCACTGTTACCTATCTCTACCCTCCATATTGCGACTGTAGCTTAACTAGCAGCTAAACCCTCTTATAGAGATGGACCACAGGTAAACAAAGTAGGAGGGAGGAGGGACATGCTTTTGCCACTCCTTGTTACCACTTACATGTGAATCGGTCTCACTGTGGCTGTCTATCTGGTTGTTACAGACCATTTTGTTTGTAGGTTTACATCACAAGCAAACATAAGCGTCAAGTAAGGAGGTGGGGACTGAAAGGGAGGGGCAGGTCAGAGTTCTGGACTGGGAGGTTAATTTTTTCTTGTCTGGTCAAAAGTTGTTGCGTTGGAGATGTTTTAAAAAAGACATATGAAGAACAATGTAAGTTGAAAAAGCTGCCCGTGGTCGCATTGGTAAGGTTGTCGCCATGCAGAGTTAAAAAATAGAGAAAAAATGCCAGGGAGTCATAGAAAAATGGTCGTCAATACAAGTGGTCATCAAGTAAGTTTGACTGTATCAACCTTTTAATTTGGTTTTAAAGTCATACTTTTAGGTTTTATTGTAACAAGTCGAACAAAGATATATATTTTTTTTATAAATTCATTTCTCAGGCGTCAAGGAAAGGTAAGCCACTGCCGCATCAAATCCCGCCAGGAACTAGGCCAGATCAAATACTACTTGATTGATGCAGTCACCTTTGACAGCCTCTACAACCTGATCATGCATTACAGGCAGTTTCCTCTGCGCTCTGACTTTACACAAGTGCTCAAAGACCCTGTTCCCCAGCCACAAAGCCATGAAGGAAAGCCGTAAGTTACCTAAAAGCTGAAATCTAAACTTGATGTGAACTTCATGTGCTTAAAGAAAGTCTTGCATAACTTGTGCCCTCTGGATGTATTTGGAAATTTATTAAACATGAAAATTCCAAACTTGAGTTACATTTTGATTTACAACATAGGATTTATAGCTAGTCATTATTTGCCGTAATATATTTTTTGCAAACAAAATTAAAGTAAGGAGAAATCAACCTTTCAAAATTTATACTAAATTGAGGGATTTTGCCCTGAAAGCTCTCAAACATACATTTTATACTTTTACAGAATCTTTATTACTCTTTTTAATTGATTTCTATTTTGCACAGCATTTAATAAGAAAGGAACTCAATGACATTTTTTGTATCTGCAGGTGGTATCATGAAGGCAGAAGCAGGCAGGAAGCTGAGGAGCTTCTTAAAAGAATTCCGAATGATGGAGCCTTTCTTGTTCGACATAGTGGGCCAGACCAGTATTCTTATGCTATTTCCTTCAGGTGAGTGACACACCTAAGGGGCCAAAACACTATTCTTATGCTATTTCTTTTAGGTTCGTGACACACCAAGTTCAAAGAAAAATTGTTGAAGATGTCAAACCATGTACTTCAAGTGGGAAAGATTCTGAGGTTCATAAACAAGCAATTTCATAGAGATGCTGCTTTCCTTTTTCAAATAATAAAAAACCCAATTATAAATGATGCTGCAACACTTATGGTATTATCAAATTTATTGTCATAACCAACACTTTTTTATGAATAAAAAGAAATCGTTAAAAAATGTATTGGTTCTTTTTTTTAAAAAGAGAATTAAAAAAAAAAGATTACCATTCAAAATTTGTGTTCTTTTGTTTATGTCTTTTGCGCTTAGTTGATAAAAAATTACTTCGTTTTACTATTATATATAATTCTCCTTTTTTTAGAGCTGAGGGAAAGATTAAGCATTGCTACATTAAATTGGAAGGACGATTGTTCATGATTGGAAATGCACAGTTTGAGTCCCTTGTGGAGCTGGTTCAGCATTATGAGCACTCGCCTCTCTACAAGAAGATGAAATTGCGGCAGCCAGTTACTGAAGAGCTGGTGGACAGGCTTAATATGGTAGGGAGGGGAGGGAAAATACATGGGTCAGCAGTTACATAAGAAAAAGTCTACATTTAACTACAAGCTGAGTAATTTTTTGAGAATCAAAGCAGGCTGATGCATTTTTAAATAAGAAATAAAAAACAATTTTAATATACAACAGATCAGGCAGGTTAAAAAAATACTCACCAAAAAGTAATAATAAATTTGATAAAATAACATATTTCTAGAGTGATTACACATATTATGTATTTTAATCTTTGTATTTCCCAGAATTGAATCGAATTTGTCACGTCATTTGCTATGTTTTGAACTTAACATTGTTTTCTTTTCTAATGTAAGACACAAAGTGTGTGCCTGTGCTCTTTCACCTCAAAGGCTGCTTGAGGTCAGGAGTTATTAAACTGGATATTGAATACATTAACCCAAGACAGTCACAAATATAAATTTAAACTTGAAGCTTGACTTGTCAGAAAAAGAATTTTGATGGCAGGTGCATCTAACTTTCTTGAACTAGTTTTGATTAAAAAAAAATCAAAGTTGGTCATATTAAGTCCAAAAAGATCTTTCTGTTGATCGCAGTAACTCAATATCTTTTGAAAAAAAATCACTCTAGCTCCTTTACGTGTGTGCTGTGAATTTCTCACATTATGTAACTTATATTTGTCTATTTTATTGTGTAGCAAAACAAACATTTCATTGATATAGTGCATTAACTTCTCTTGTTCCCATCTACCCTTCAAACACAAAAGGCCCCTGATGAGTCAGGCGTTTACGGGACTATGTACTTGTATATTAATCCAAATGATTTCACCACCAAGGTAGTATTGGCCAGTGACAATTTCTGTTTGCGCCAGCAATATTTGCACCACAGCATTGTTTTTTGACTAGCATGTTGTTCCAGTGTGTCTGCCAGGCTGTTGCATGTCAGGTTGCCTGTGTGCTGCTTGCGGTGGTGGCTGGACATTTTTACTGCAGCGTTTGGCAGTTTGCTTCAAAGCTCATAACCTGTTTCTGTAAGGCTGCCAGAGTCTATTTTCTCTCCCAGTCATACTTTTTTTCTCTACCCTCTCTTATTCTCTGTTCTGATTCAATCACCTTTTCTCTCCCTCCCCTCTCTCTGTTATTTTTTTTGTCAGGTTCTGTTTCTTCTACCAATGACCTTGTAGAAGTTATCTTCTAATCATGTCTTCACTTTACAAGGCAAGTGACTGCCTGTGTACTGGATAAATGATTTCTACATGTTATTTTTGATTGTATGCATACAAAAGCTTAAGGTTTAACCCACTGCAATATTTTCTGACCAATGTAAAAATTCAGCATATTATGTCACATTAAAAAAGAACAACAGTACATCATACTCTTGGCATGTGCCCAAATGTACTTTATTCAACAGTCATACAATGCACTGGGCATTTGTGAAGTTGCTTTTATCTAACCTGTGCTTCAATGCTCTGCTAGCTGAAATCTCTTGAACTTACAGATTTCAAATTGTCCTTCTCTCTGCATCAAGTATAAACATGACATGTTCTTAGAAATCTGTGTATATCTGCTTTTCTCAAATCTACCTATGAGCCTCTTTTAGGATGAATGTAATTTCCAACAGGCGACTAATAGCAGTGCTTTTTATGCTTTATCAGGCAAGTGGAAGTATGCAATGATGTCTCCATATATTTCATGTTGCCTGAATAAATATATAATTAGGTATTTGAGAAAGCAAGGGAAATAAATTTGTGCATCATTCTAATGTCAACATGAGAGTTACGCAGGCCATATAAGTCTTAATTAATGATGATCTTTCTACAGCTGGACTTCTGAATAATAAGAATAAATAAACAATTCTCTTATCATTCCTTGCTTGTCTCCAATAAATCATGATTTTTTTCAAACCTTATACTTTGATGTACAATCTCCTTTCTTTTTTTCCCTTTAAATTTTTTTTTTCTTTTTTTAAATACCACTGTTGCACCTCTGGAGAGTTGACAAGTTTTATGTGATGTCACCTCATCTTCATTGTTTGTTAAAGTCTGATATTCTCTGCTTGATTTACAATGGTTGTGGTGTGCACACCAAATCATACTTTATTCTAAAAAGCTAAAAAGACAGCCAATTTCTGTGTTTTAGTGTCAGAATGGCTACCAAAAATACTGGAGTACTGATGCAAAACCTAAAAGTTTAATAATAAAATTAGATCTAGATTAGGACCTAGGCATGACTTGTGAAAATATCTTTGATTACTAAATATGTTGGGAATCATAAAGTCAAAGTCTAGTATAAGATGAGAAGATCACTAGCAAAATGCACCAGGAATTTTTCTTTAGAGTAAAGGATTTATTGCCCTTCAGAACTTTCTTTGAAAGTACGGTACTTAATTGAAAGTAGGGACAGGTTAACTGAAATCTCAAGGATTTATCAATTTCAGCAAGTAACCTCCTCATACACGGGCATCATAGATCTTTGTTGGACCATGTTCTTGTAGTGATAATGAAATGCTATGGAAAGTACTGAAATGGATGTCTCAAAGTACTGGAGCAGTTGATGAGGGGTTGGTAGCCTTGTCTCTTTTTTCAAGAATGTTAGAATTTTCTAGAATTATGCATATTGTAAAAAAACATTTTTTTCAATGCGGTGAGGCAAACTATGAATAAGTATTAATTGTTTTGTATCAGATACTAAACTGTCCACAGTTTTATGATGGGTGGAAGATTTTTAAAAAGATTCATAAATATTCGATGGGTTAAATAGATTATCTCATTTGTTTTATTGTCTTTGGTTTTTATGAGATATATCCCACTAAAAACCAATACCAACCGTCTTTTACTCAAAATTATAATTATTAAAAGAAGTAAGAGAGAAAGAAGGGCATAAAAAGGATTCCACACTTGAGTTTTCAGGATGAGTAACAAAACAGAAAGTTGAGTTCCTTCCAGTTCACTACAATCTTTTTTGTAATGTTTTCCCAATCCAAAAGTTTAAATAAGTAGGCAGAATCAAGTTATTTCATTGTATGTATCATTCATAGGTTCCTGACGACAGCGATATTTACGAATCTGGAATTTACCACCAACCAAATGAATTTATAAGTAAGGTAAAGAAACATTTTACCCTTTACTTTTCATTTTAAGGTAAACATTAAGTTGTATCATTAACTGCTGTTAGCAATATATTCTAAAAATGATATATTCCATGTCATTCGATACACCTTTCAGAAGTTTTTCAAAAGTGCACCATACATATTTTTTCTGGGAATATATAAGCATTGAGTCCCCCCAATCAGCAAATAATTCTTCTTTGCCAAATTTGAAAAGAATTGCCTTAAACATGAAAAACTTTCCTTTATAGACTTGTTTCATGTGTGGAGTTTGGCTTGAGTTTTGCTTTCAGCTTCTTTATTAACTGCACATCTTGTTCATCTTTTGATTTTCCAAATGAAATTTGTTTCAAATAAAAAGCACTCCTTACTCAAATGGTAAATGATTAAGCTAGGGTAGGTGAAAAAGAGATCCACAAGATTATAGTGCTTTCTAAGCATGCAATGCTTTCTTCAGATTCCTCAATTTATCCATCTTGGTTCTTTTTTGCTGGCCAATAATTAATTTCTGCTTCATAGTACAGTTTATGCTGCTCCCATATATGCTTTTCTGTTTATCAATATTTATTAATGCATTTAAAAATTGCTTAACTACAGCTTAAAATTTACTATGGTAAAGACTTTGTTTCAAAGTAAAAGTTTAATTTCTTCTATAATATTTTTTTTGCACTTTTTATTGACCTTTAGATAGTGAATAATGTGAAAAAATAGTTTTTCCAGGTTAAAGGAAAAAAAGTTGAAAAAAAAGTTATTAGCTTTATCATTGTTTTGGATACTTTTTAAAGCTCAAATTTTTAACTTTTGATGTATAAGTAAATGCAGAAAAACACTACGGAAAGATAAAACCAAGTTTTTTTTTCTCAAACTAATTATGTTCTCAGATCAAAGATTTTTCTTGTTTAACAAGAATGTGTTAAAACCATGAGAATTTTTTAGTCCCTTAAAGTTAGGCCTATTGGTTTTCAATTATCACTTTTATGGTCAAATGTAATATGATGTGGATGGTCATTATCCTAGTATGAGTTATTGTATTCTAACTGCTTATAAATAAAAGTCAATAAAGACTGTGAGCACAAACATAACTTTTTGGTACCTTAGGGTAGTTAACAAGTATTAAGACCTTTAAATGAATATTAAATGTATTTTAAAACTTCAATTTTAAAATATGATGTAACCCAATCTTTAGTTTATTTTAATTTTTAAATCCTTGGTACTTCTGTCTTAGTTTGCTTAAATTACATGTACCGGTACTTTCTTAGATTTTCTTAAAAAAAAAAAAACAATATGTGCAATCCTTTTCACTCATTACAGTGAATTGGAAAATAATGTATTATTATTTATGTGCTGCTCATTTACAAGGCTTGCTATTGTACTTTTTGGGAACTGAAATCAGATTTCATATAGCTCAGATTATTTTCACTCTTTTTGCCTTTGACTTATGTAATTTCTGGACCTGATTACAGTTGAAGGTAAAGGCCCTGCATGACTACACCGCCAACCGTAGTGACGAACTGTCCTTTTGTAAGGATGCTGTCATCACTAATGTGACTAAACAGGATGGTGGATGGTAAGTACTGACACAGACGATGGCAATCAGTTTTGGAACCCCTTCCTAGCTTGGCAGACGCTCAGACTGAGTGTGCAAAGTATATCAATTTTTTTAATACAAAGCCAATAATTTATACAAAGCCACCAATTAAAAATTACATTTTTTGTTTTAAAGGTTACCTGGACTGTTGATTTTTTTTCTTCTCAAATCAGTCATGAAAAGCCTGTAGGTCCTGCAGACTGAACAGTTTCATGCTTTTGGCTTTGTTGGATTATTTTCCTTACAATAATTAGAGGTACAGGGATGCAAGTTTTCCGATTTTAATCGGAATTCCGATTTTT
>BMAT01000035.1:115411-140910 GCA_019649035.1 Elysia marginata
TAGAAGGACCCCAAAATTTCGGTTTAAAGGGATTCTACTGTAGCTCCACTTTTACTCATTTAAACTCCTCAGGGGTAAGCAAAGTAAAACTCAAAGTTTCATATAAATTATTTTGTTGCAGAATGAAACAAAGTAAGCATTTCAATTGCTGAATTTAATTCTGAAGTTTTTCCTTGACTGCGTACTAGCTACCATCGCAAACAACTCAGCAGAGTGTACCCAAAGGGTCAGAGAGTAGATTCCTCCAACTTTGACCCAGTGCCCGTCTGGAACTGTGCATCACAGCTAATAGCTCTGAATTACCAGACACCAGACAGGGCCCTACAACTTAATCAGGGCAGATTTCTGCTCAATGGGCGGTGAGGATTTTAGCTAGCTTTTTGATAGAATATTTTTGACTAGCTGATTTTTTGGTTCTCAATTCTTTATATAGTGCCTTCACTCAACTCATCAACTCATTCACGGGTTTTCTTTTTGCACTCGCTGAAGGTCGCTTTGCTTCTAAAACGTAATATTTTTATTGCATTGAAATTTTGAGGCCTGATCTAAGGATGTTGAAACAATATACAACCATCATTTAGGTGTCTTACTTCATTCGAGTGGCGATCAGGACTTTCTGCATATCTGGATTCTTGGTGGCTCCAAGCATTCCAGTTTGAGCTATGACATGAAACAATCCAACACCTCTATTGGTCTACCTCTCACTGAGCGCCTTTCAAGCATTCTTTGATATTATCATCATCGATTTTCTTTTGTCTTGTATAGAGACCTAAAAAGCTGAGTGTCTTATCTTTATCTAATCTTTGAGCCAGTTCATTGGGTTTGGTTCTTTTGATACTTCTTTAATGAATTTCTTTGCAAATACCTTGAACGATAAAGTGTTGTAAGTAGGCTCTATTGTGAACTGAAAATCAACAAGTAGGAGCTTGGTAATATAGTTTCTCTTTTTTTGTTTTGTTTTGCCAGCTGTGGCTATGTTTTGCAGCCTGAGGTGATGAGGAGTGATCTTTACAGCCCATATGAAAAGAAATTTCTCTCAACACTGAATGTGGATCCCCTTACACTCTCTATCACAGTAAGCATGTTGATTTACACTGATGGGAAATAGGTGTGATTAACAATAGTCCTATATTTTACTTGGATAACATTTTTTTTTGTTTTGTTTTTTTTTCTTAAACTGTTCAGTTTGAACCATCTCTTTGGTGAGGGTTCAGAAGCCAGATGAAAAAGAAAAGTAATAGTACTAAGAAAAAACAAAAAACAAGGTGTGTCCTAGAAGACAAAGCTTCTTACAAATATTCAAATTATTTTTTTAATGGCATCAGTTGACCCCCCCCCCTTTTTTTTTTCTTTTTTCTTTCTTAAATAAGATATTTTAAATTTCAAAAAGTGTGGAAATTGAGGTCATAACCTTGTTTTCTTATTAAAAAAAATTAATTAATTTTGTTGTTTTTCTTATTTAAAAAAAATAATTAAGTATTAAGTTCTAAATAAGGAGAGATTGGCAGTTATAAAAAAAAAGTTTGGATTCATAGTATGTTAACATTATATGAAAGTCCAATTACAGAGCAGAAATTATATGTCTATAAAGCAATGAATTGGTTAATTTTTTTCCCTATACTTTTTCAGGGTTTGCAGTATTGTAGAAAAGTTTAAAACAGTTATTAATTTTTACTCATGAATTTCCAGTAGGCCTATCTCTCATTGTTTCGTTTTTCTTTATTTATACAGATAATGGCAGGACGGCATCTAGTCAAGCAAGGTCGGGGAATTGCCAGTCCATTTGTTGAAATAGAAATAACAGGAATGGAATGTGACAACCAGAAGTTCAAAACCTCTCCTCATGGTAGTTCCCTGCCAATACTAGTTATCACTTAGTTTTATGTGTTCCATAGCTATTTTAAGATTTGTGCATGCTGGTTATCTTCTCCTTCTCCTCCTTTTCCTTCTTGTACATTTTCATCACCAATGTTATCAGTTCTGGTAGTAAATGTTTATAATATATATACAAGCATTCTTGAGATTTGTGTCCACTTATTATTTTTCTTTACTCTTGCATATGTTACCAATACCATCTTCATGATACTGCTTCTTATTATATATATATAATATCTCTTGTGTACTGTAACGATATGTAAAAACTGACCACTGTCCTCTTTATGGTCCTTCTAACGTCTGCCTCTATATATGAAATAAAGAAAAAGATTGGTGCATGCTGGGATATTATGGAAGTACAAACTGCCATTCTATGAAATTTATTAATGAATAAAGTAGATCTAGATCTGGCCTGCTGATTAAAAAAACCACGAAAAGGTGCTATTGGGTTTTTTATAAAAGCTTTCCTTCTTGATGCGATGATTTTGAAGTTTAGCAGCGCTCTTAGGACTTAAAAATATTACATACGGTATGCCTACTATTTGAAACTGTGTTTGTACCACAAAACAACTGTGACCAAGGATGGATACCGGAAATCTCATTGTAAAAGAAATTAAAAGGCTTAATCTGGGCCACTAGCATTTTGTATCTATTAATCTATTACTAGTTTAGGAAAATCCCCGTAGTTTTTTATTCGTATTGAAAATTAATTTGAAGGATAGAAAGAAAGAAGTTCATATGACTTGATAAACAAATGGAATGTCAAATTTCACATGTTTCATTGAAATCTGTATGGTAAACACAAAGTATGAAGCTATGTTATTGATATCTAAAAAGAAGATAAGAGAAATTCTGTTGTTGCTTTTTTTTTAAGTAGAAAAAAAAATTGTTAAATGCTCAGTGCTTCGGGTTTTTTTTGTTGTGATTCTAGTTACTCATATCAATTTTGGTGAACTTTTTTGCTTTGCTGTTGTAAATTGTAACCATTTTGTGTAAGAGAAATATGTGTTGTGAGAAAAGACTTTTTTCATAGCTCCATGTCATAGTTGCAAGACAGTCTGCAGCTACAGGTTTACAACTTTGGACATTACACTGAATGCTTTAATAATCCAATTTGGTACTTTTTCCTTAAAGTTCTTGACTGAACACAAAATTCTATCTTAAATTTTATTTTCTGTGGGTGCATGGGTGCATGCATTTCAAACATAAATTTGAGGATCAACATAAGCAACTTATACTTGATATAATTTTAGCTTCATTTAAGATTTAAAACCTTTTTTTCCCCAGTGGACAATGGGCTCAACCCAGTGTGGGGCGACTCATGTGTATTTGACATTTTGTGTCCAGAGCTGGCACTCATCAGATTTGCTGTTATGGATGAGGATATTTTTGGGGAGCCCAACTTTTTAGGCCAGGCAACATTTCCAGTGCCATGCATCAAACAAGGTTAACAATTATTTTAACCCTATATGACTTTGTACCCTTTTTTTAACCAGTGGATGCATTAATAAGTTATACATTAGTTGCACAAGCAGCTTAAAGTTCTATTAACCTACTGAGTTCCTTTAAGGAACATCTGAATTGGATTTTTTCTTTAAAAATATAAATGAGTCTCCAAAGTTTAGGGCATGTTACCAGAATCAAGCTTTTTTTTTAAATTACAAAGAAATACTGTATTACCTGAGTTAATTGTAAGCAGAATATTAGAACTTACTGTTGCATTTTACTAAAAACAATTATATGACATTCTATTTTTTCTCCCATCTTTGCTGTTAATCAAACCAGGTTACCGTTCGGTACAGCTATGTAATGGCTACTCTGAGAAACTGGAACTTGCATCTGTATTGGTGCACATAGAGATGCGGAATCCAAAGGTCTGAATATAAAAACTGCATTTTTATTTTAAAAAAAAAACAAACAAAAAAAGCCCCTCTTCATTACCAATGTCATCATTTGTGACTATATATGAGAATACTCTGCTAAAGTTAAAATTTTATGATTTCGCAGTTAAGTTTCGGTTCATTTTTTTGTGAACCTATTCCATTAGGATTTATTTATTGCCTTGTGACACAAGACTCAAGAGCTTTTAGATTTGACTGGGTTTTACCCCTTTAAAAGACGCAGGCACTTATACAGTCATATAAATTTCAGATCTAGTTTAGCTATGCCCAATTAGGTCTAGATTCAGTCTTTTTTTTAGCTAGATGTAGACTCGGCATCTATTTTTCTCTTCTCTGTGGGTCTATCAGGCACTTAGCTGGTGATGTCACCAGAATTAGATCTAGAACTAGACCAAGATCGACCTTCGTCTTTCTCCCTATGGAAAAAATATTGCAGAATTCAAATCTGGTTTAACTTTTGTGCCGTCTCTTTTTTTTGTTAAAGACAAAATATACTGCACCATGTATGTCATACTGGTCTTTTGCTATGCGGCAGGCATGACATGCCTGGTATGGCATATCAGAATCTTGGCACTTTCTGTATAGAGCAATTTATGCCGCACCATTTAAGTCACATGGGGCGCAACACATTCAATATTATGCAACAGTAGCATATGTCAAACATAGATAAAGAGCAGTTTTCGAATGAGTAGTTTCACTATTGTCATATTTGAATTTTTATAGATATGTGACATGATAAGTGGTTTTAAAATACCGTATCAATTGTCTAACGTACAAGACCAATGGGTCGGAAGTTGGAAATTCCTTTTTTGGGAAAATGGCATTCAAAGGCCTATTTTTTCTGCTTTTTCCCTATATCTGTAATAAACAAAAAATGAAATATCTTTCCACAAAATTTTAATAAATTCATTAAATTTTGAACATTTGGAAGCAGAAAAGAACGCTGTTAAAATATCAATGCCTAAGAAAGTGATAATTGTGACATCCTGGACGCAAGACAATTTATGTACTGAACTCATACTTGTCATCAAATCACTGTTTCTTTAATGTAAATTTGCTTTATCCAGATTTTGGATCTGCACTGCAATTTGCTTTTACTGGCAATTTATCTGATTTATTTAAGTAGAATTTGAAGAGCGATTAATGTAATTCAATTGTCAAAAAAGATTGAGCGAGAGCATGATTTTTCCTCATTATATAGGAAGGAGAAGAGGGTGATATTTATGCCAGTATCCAGGAACTAAGAGAAGAGACAGACAAACTAGCTGCTGAGATCGAAACACTGGAGATAAATGGAGACCGTGAGCATGCCATTGTGATGAAACGTGAATTGCAGCAGACACAGGAACGACTTCTGGCCAAGCGCCAAGAGCGTCAGCAGCGCAAGTAAGTCCACATATAAAGATTGACATTCTTGACTATGATTTATGGCATATTCCTACAGACTTGCAGTTATTGAGATTCTAAAATAGTGATCACTTAACCATTTGACTGTGCTGGGTATGTATGCCATACATGCTCCATCCCCACTGGCATATACTTGATTTACCAAATTTTCTGCATGTTTGGGACAATTCAAGATCTACATCTAAATCTAGTTTCTACACATATTCTTTCTAAAAGCCTAGATCTATTTTCTAAAGTTCTTCAAATTTTAGATGTAGATCTAGATAGATCTGTCTATTATTCGCTTCTAAAATTTTGCTTTTTAGCTCACTGTGGGGAAATTTACTGGCAGTCTATGGGTTAAACAGGTAGTATGAGGCATTCCCAAAAGCTGGTTTATAAAACATGGGCAGTGAGGGGAAAAAATTAATGCTATGGTAAAGAGAAATTTCTTATCTTTACTAATAGAAAAAAGAAAAGTTAAAAAGCGCTATAGTTACAATTTAGGACATAAGGATTCACCTAAATAGAAGTTTATAATTCTTGAAGTATGCATCCTTTATGGGATATTTGTGGTTGGAGGTGTTAGGCAGCCCATTGTTTAAAAACTACAAGTTTTAATGAGTTTCACTTGGTTCATTTTATTTTAGAAGCAAAATTGTGTCATGACAATTCATGTCTATAGGAACCCAATACTGAAAAGTTTAAAAGTTGCATTATTTTCATAAATGTGTTAAAATTCTATTTAAATGTAAAAAATTAGCTTAAGTTCACACTAGAACTTTGCAAGTATAAGAATTTTCAATTAGTTTCATTTTCTACAATGGAATATGTCACTCTTTGGACATTAACGTTCAATACAAAGGTGTAGTTATTAGATCATTGTGTTAGAAATCACAATACAAGCTTTTTGCAGATTTATTTCTGATACTTTCATGTTTTAGAAGACACTTTTGAAGACACAGTCTTTTTTTACCCTTTTTTTTATATAATCTAAACATGTATCATATTGAGGACATAAAGTTCACTACAAAATTTAAACTAAAGAAAAAGTACACCCATATTTTTTTGCTTGCCTTATTTTATGCAGTCCCGTGTCAATTTTCACTTTTGCAGAAATAAAGAAATAATTTTCTGTATAGACAATAAAAATCATATGTAATGACATAAAAAACCACCTTTTTGAGAGAAAAGACAGAATGGCGTGTTTTCTAAGTTTTCTTAATAAAATCTAGATATAGATTTAGATCTAGAGTTGTAACTTATCATGCATAGCATTAGCCTTCGTCCCCCTCTCTCATAAACATTTTTTAATTCAATTTTAACCGCAACTACTATTAAAATCTCAGCTTATTTATTTGGATATAATATTCACTCCCTTAAGTTCTCTTTAGATCTTTTTCTGAAACCCTAGATCTAGTTCCAGAAATACACCTTTTCCTATTTCATATGATTTTACTATGCCCTTATAACAGCTTTTGTAAGTAATTTACTTCATAACAAAATTAGCTCATTTACTCTTGACATAACATTTACTACAAAAGAAAAATTGATGTGAGGTTCCTTTGTTCTCATTCAAATGATTTTAAGGCAAACTCATCTTGAAGATTAATCTAGTTTAAGAATCTCTAGGACAGGTGGAAGTTTCTATAAAAAAAGTTCCATGATCCAGCCAATATTGCACTGAATGTGGCTTCAACAGTATTAAGACATAACGCAGTTTTGCGGACACAAAGTTACTCCAAACATTCACTCCAATAGATCTAATTGCTTGCTCTGAAAACTCTCGTGATTAGTCTTATGGGGTAAATATTTTCAGTTTTAAAACCAAATTGTGTACTGAATCAAGTTGTAAAGAGGTTTTTGAAGGTATCTAAGATAAATTTTTGAGGAATTTTGAGGACATAACACTTCACAGCAATCGGTGCTTGAATCAAAAGCAACCAATTTTCTTTACAAGAGTTACTCTTCTGAAACTGATGATTTTCCTGTTTCAATCAAATAAGTTGCCTTTTTAAAAAAAAAGTCATTTTTAAAAAAAAATCGCCTTTGATAATTAAATTAACAATAAAAGCTAACATTTTTGTGTATGTTTGTAGATCTAGCATTTTCACAACAAGAGTATTGTACGCTAGACTTTAGAAAATCTAAACGGTGCACTTCTATGAATGAATAGATAGACCTACATTTTTTACTATAGGTCTATTAGACCTCCTGCAGTTAAAGTTCATCGCTAAAAACTTTAACTTAAAGGTTGAATCGGGAAGATAGTCATTTTGAAGGTAAAGTAGTTCTCTAAAAGTGTCCACTTTTTTGAGGTCTAAAAAAATGTTCTCTTTTACTATAAAAAGGAGAACTACTCAAAAGCGTTTGACACGACACAGCTCAAACTATGGATAATATCTCTTAAATCATTTTCCAACATGAAACAAGCTTTTGCTAAAGTACTAAACACTGACTTATTCTTATTGGGTTGAAGAGGGCATGGTATGAACTGGACGAATTTTTGGGACAGCCTCATACAAAGCAATAAAGTTTACTTCAAATAATAGCTGTTTAGTGAGTTTATGATTGTTGTCTTAATTTATTAGTTGCTACATTTTTACACTGCTTCATATTGATGGTTGTTCATAGGAATGTGCTGAAAATTCAATCTGTTTGGTGGTTGAAACACAGGTTTTCAATTCTGTGCACTAAAATAATTAATAGATGGTAGTATCAAGCTGAAACTATAATAGGATATAAATTTATTTGCTAATTTTTCACTTTTTCTAAAGTATGAGAAGGCGGCTAAACAATAAATCAACTTTCAGAGTCCTGATATTGCACTCAGTTTTTTAACCTTTTTTGTTCAACAGTTTTTGGTAGGATTTTATCAAGTCTGGTAGGATTTTATTCCCTCTGAACATTCTTGACCACCTTAACTTAAAAAAAAAAAGCAAATACATGCCATTTCTTTGTGAAAGGTATGATGGTATGTTTGGATGTCATTTTTTCTGATCATCTGAAGGAAAAAAAGAGAAAAAACACTTAGGGTGATTGTTATTCTGAACTGTTAAAGAGCTGCAAAGTTCCTTAGCAGCAAAACACTCGGGAAAGTTTGAAAAGATTTTTTCTTTTGCATAATAATGCATCCATCTATTGTAAGAACCCAATCTCGGATATATAATCCTACATTCTGCTTTCTTGCCTAAACTGGCTCTGCAAGGCTTATTTTAAAATGAAGATGCTTATTGTTCTTCAAAAGCTTAGGTTAATCCAAAATCCTGGGGTTCCTGTTCTGAAATACTTTTCAAGTTCAAAGAAAGATAGTACAAATAAGTTATTTCAGATGGAGGTTATGTAAAAAAAAAAATAAAGGTTGTGTGTGAAATGTTAATTCTCTATCTCAATTCCTTCATGCTTGAATCAAGTGGTATATCATTTCCTCTACTTTACTGTCAGAGCTAATGCACGTCAGCAAGTGAAGTACATCAGACAGTCTAATTCATGAGCAAGAGAAAGGAACCACACGATGGCCATACATAATTGCCTATCAACTGCTGTTTGCTAGTGATGAACTTTGCAAGTACGGCAGCCTCACCACAAACCAACACATGTTGAGACTTACAGTACCAGTATAATTAAATTACTTTTTTTGCACTAAAATCTATGATTGTCAGTTGTATATAAACAGTGCATGATTAAAAAGATATATAAAAACAGTAAGTTCTCTGAAACATACAGTTTTTACAAATAAACAAGCGGTTAATACCAGTGTAACATTTTTTTAACCATCTGGTGTGCTTCTCCATAAGAGAACATTTTAAGTTTGTATATGGGACTGTTCAATCAGTGCAAGACTTCACAGCCTGTCCAGTGCAATACAATCTATAATGCTCACAGTGGGATGGGAAAAATCAGACCACATACTCAACATGCTGGAACTCTTAGGCTATTTGGAAATGAGATTGGAACAAGTGTACAAGTCCAATAGTGACTATTGTGTTATGCATTGTAGTTTTTATATTTTCTGTTATAAGTTTGTGAAGAGGTCATTTATTTTTGTATTGATTTTTTAAAAATACAGTGGGGTCCCTTTAAACCAAAATTTTGGGTTAAATCCACTTCAGTTTAAAAAAAAGTATTTTTTTTTTACAATTATATATTTTATGATCAGCGGGAGTTACTGTTTCAGCATATCAAATTTATTGCTGAGTTCAGTATGTTGTGCAGCCAACAGACCTCTGTTCTTGTGAGCTTTTTCTCATCAACTACAGACAAAATCTTCATTCTAAAGTCCTGATAGTTTTTTTGTGTGTTTTTATCAATATATTGATTTGCGTGTGATCTGAGGGAGTCAAGAGAAAGGGTTAAAATTCAAACAGTAGATCAATCTGATTTCAAGCCAGGAAGCAAAGCTTAGATCAGTGTCAATGCAGAACTGCAAACTACTAAACTGGACTGGTCACTTGCAACTTTTACAGCTAGAGCTGTTCAGCCTCAAATAAGTGATCTGTGCCTATCCTTGCTTTGAGTCTACTTATATATGTCTATGAAACCTATTTTGGTCTCTTGGTATTTTAAAAAAAAAACCAAAGTGAAAATTTTTGGTTTAATTTTTGTTTAGCACAAAAAACTATACTAAGACAAGGACTTGGAACTAACTGGCAACTTCCTTTTGGATCAGCAATTTTTTTGGTGTAAAGAGATTCTACTGTATAAAACAACCAATAAATGAAGGTGCTTAAGCAATGACCAGTATTTGGTCTATACATTTTGATATAATTCACTCAAATGTTGTCGTTTTGTTTTGAATAATCTCATAATAATGTATTTCGATATATTTTAGAATGAATCTTGAACTTTATATCTTGTAGTTTGAAAGCCGCTTTGGTCAATGTGAGGTGAAAAAAATCATTTTACAGATCTGTTAACCAGATTTTAGATCAATTGTATGAGTCCTTCTCAGTTACAGCTGAAAAAGGGGGATTTTGGTGGTAATCAGACAAATCACCTGCATATTATGTGACTTTATAAAAACTGGACGCCGCAAGACTTAGTTTGTATATGTTTAGACGTTTAGATTTGGTATATCTTATTACATTTATAGAGAGATCAGTTTTTAAAATACCCACAATAGGGAAAATACATTTCTTTGTAATGTTACATGTTTTTTTTCAATAAAGTAACAACATGCCTTGTTTCATTACATTGATGTACTTAGCAGAAATGTTTAAATATAAACTTAATTATGTTTTTCCATCACTCTTCTTAAAGGCGGGCTTGTAGTAATATTTTCACTTATGAGTTCAAACTGTTGTTGTTTCTGATTAAATGGTGCTTTTTAGCTGTAAAAATTTCTGAAATAATTTTTTTTATATTCTGTGGTACTAGGTGCCTTCAAGAAAAGCTGTGGTCTATGCCTACATGTTTAATTTTGCTAAAACACAAATACAAAATTTGTCTTCTTATTTTTCATAAAAGCTGTAAAGTATTTTCAGTGTAGCGAGTAGAGAACACTATAAACAATAACTGAAAAAAAAACTGGCTATCCCACAATGATGAATATGAGAGTCTGAGATAGATAAAAAAATTGGAAAGGGCGGAGAAGGTAAAGGTTTAAAAGATTTAGGAAGGAGTTGGAACAGGGGAAAACTAGTGAGAAAGCTGCTGGTATCTAAAATCTACACTGTGGTTTTGATATTTAAATCAGAAGGTTTTCCAAACAAGTGGATTTTTAGAAGCAAAGCATGCTGATTTTGCTTTTCCTTTGCATATCATTAACCAAATAAACCAAGATTTTCATAGGCCAGTGATTTAAATATCCAGTTCAGTAGGATATGGCTGGATGCCTAGCATTACTAATAATATATACATTTTAAAAAAATTGAACGGAGTACATTTCCTAGTAAGAAGGAGAGAGGAAAAGAGAGATCATCTCATTTTAACTTTTAAGTGACTATTGTAATATTTTTACAAGGGTAAAGTATTTTACAACCTGCTCAAATTTATTTCAAATCAAGTTGAGTTTTGATGAATAAGATACTTTAAGGGAGTTATCATGAAGAAAGAGTTTTATATTGTCAAATTCAAAGCAGTTGTCTTGCAACCACTCTAATATATCTCAAATCTCAAAGTCCTTAGCATTGATATTTTAAACTTCACATTTTTAGAGATTCAGAAAGTATTTAAAATTTCTGGAAATTGTCTTAATCTTGTGAAGACATATTGGACTTTTCCAGTTAAAGTGGTAATAAAGAACAAAAAAAAACCAATTTCATATATATCTGAGGTCAGACTTCTTAAGAGTGGCCATGAAAGAAATAAGTAGGCTTTTTTTTGGTGTTTTTTTTTTTTTTTTTTTTTAATCATCAGGCTTGCCTTGTTCATGTTGGCAGAAAGCAAAATCAAAGATACACTTGAAGAAAGTTTTGTTGTATTTAGGGGATGATGAGATTATTCTTACACTGGCCATATATTCAAAATTATTTTTTCACGAGAAAGGTTTTCCTTAAAAAAATATATATACAAAATAAGTGTAGCAGAAACTTCTTGTTATATATTATACTTATATATATATATATCTACACACATCTCTTTTATTGATCTGCTAAATCACTTTTTTGTTTTTGTTACTGCATTTATACAGCAAACGTATCTTCAGTTTTAATGATCTCTTCAACATAACTACTAATCATGTCATTTCTTCAATTTATTTTGAGGTATTTTCGTCTGTTTCTTTTGATAAAATTTTGTATACTTATGTGCTTTTTTGCCTATGTTTCTGATGTTTGCCATGGTAAATATGTTTTTATCTATCAAATCAAACTGAGTTTTTAATGTCAGGAATTTTTTTTATTGGTAAAAATTTTTTTTTGAGAGATCTTAAAAAATCTTTTGATTGAAATACAAGGTTTATATTTCTTTTGTAGGCTACTAGACTAAGTTGGACTCTTTTTTTATTGACTAAATAATTTTCTGGAAAATTAGAATATCTAGTTATTCTTATTTTTTCTCAACTGTATGGCTAGATTAAATTGCATAATCTTTGCATCAATGCTTTTAGGTTTGTTTTTTTTAAAATAATTTTAATATCTTTATTACATGCCATTGAACATTTCCGTCAAATTTGTGAATCTCTAAAATCAAAGTGGTCTTCTTTTTTTTGTGATTTGTTTCATCTTTCTGGTAAAAATTGTTGAAATTGTATTTATGTTGTCTGGTCAATATTTTACCACCCATGTCCTAAGATAAAAGCTTAAAATACAGAATAAACTCCATATAAGAGACACGGTTTTTCAATGCTTCTGATTGTGCTTCATGTGATTCACATTTTGATTGTTTCCTCTCTTTTCTTTTTCTCTTATATCTTTCTTTCTTTCACAACACTTGCTCTGTCTACTTATGTCCTGTTTTTTCCCTCTACATTTCCTTGTTACTCTTTGCCTCTTTTCCTTAAAGGAGAAATATTTAATCTGAATTTCAGAACTATTATTGTCTGTAGTTTTAAGGGCCAGTGTGGCAGCCAGAGGCATTTTTAAAACTTTTTTGTAAAAGAAAAAATAATATTTAGGGGACAAAAATTAAAGAAAAAAGTTCATTTTGTCTTTTTCAATGTTTGGTTGCCATGGAAACCAATTGTTGTAGGCTCCATGTTGGAGAAAAATAGTAAACATTAGGCCTTTATATGTCAGAATCTAAACAATGGATTTGCATTCTGTTGTTGTTTTTGCTGGATCCGTTGCTTTTCATGCAATTGGAAGCCATTGGCTGGCTCGCAGGAACTCAATCATCTCCACCGGGCTCTGCCGAAGGGACTCCATGTGGTCTCCCGGGATGAGGCTCCAAAAAAAGTCAACCTTAGGATAGTCATAAAGGGCATGGTGGAGATCGTCCAGGCTTTGGCCACACTGCAAACAGGCGTCGCACAGTGATGCACCAATATCATAGAGGTTCTTCTGGAGGATGGGACTCTTTCCGTTGCAGCGTAGTCGGGCCAGGACCACTCTCATTGCGACAGACCCGCTTCTTTGTCTCGAGTGGGGGGTGGGCGTATTCCGGCTGGCTGTGACTCATTTACATTTTGAGGAGCCCATATAGTGTCTAGAACATGTCTTTTGGACACTGCTTTAGCCGTTTTTAGGTCAATTTCCACTTCACGGTGATCCTTGATTTGACCTTGGTTGGCTAAATGGTCTGCCTCATCATTTCCAGCTATGCCACAGTGGCCCAGGATCCACTGAATGTGTAATTTTGTGGCGTTTCTCAAAAAAATTTGATGGATTAATGTCCACATTTCATTTTCGAGGCTTGCTTTTGTCAATGTTGGGCCTTCTTCAAGTCCTTGGACAAGTGACTGGGAGTCCGTATATAGGTTTATTGTGCCTTCTTTCTCTCTCTCTTGCAGCCAGCTAAGTGCCTTTATGAGGGCCATTGATTCAGCTCTATAGCTACTGCCGTATCTGCCTGCAGCAATGCTCAGGGAGTGTCTTTCTTCTTTCTCTATCACAAGAAGGGGCCTAGATAGCTCAGTTGGTAGTGGCTTCGCTCCGTGGCCAAGAGGTCCCGGGTTCGAAACACAGCCGAGCACAGTCCGGGCCCCTACTGGTTGGGTTGGTGTCAGTATAATGTGACCGGCTGAGGCTAAGTCATGGTATCCCCGCTAGTCTCTGGGTGGCAGCCCGTAAATTGTCATTGGGACCCAAGCCCTGAGAGCACCTTTGAAGTGGAATTGGGCTTGTAAAAATACCCTTTAATCTATCACAAGAATACCTCCGCCTAGGAAAAAAACGCCATCTCTGGCTGACCCATCTGTGAAGACTTCGACGTCTGGTTTGTTCAGTTTCTTCATGGTATCCTCTACCGCCTTTTTCAGTCCCTCTGGGGCGTCTGCTTTGGATATTCCCTCACCTATTGTGGCACAGCAGGTAAAAGTCTCTGGAACTTGCCATGGTGGGATGTCTGGCACAGGGACTAGTTTCTCACGAGGGAAATCTTCAAGACCACATACTTAAGCTTTGTCTTTTCCGGTCTCACGCCATGTGCCAAGAGAGCGCAGCCTTGTCCGCACTGGGTTTTCGGCAGTTTTTCTGGATGGTTCTGTCTCCGGAAGTCGTAAGCTTCTTTCGTACGCCGCAGATTGAGATATTGTCGATTCGACTTCGAGAGGCAAGAGCTTTGCTTCACTCAGCAGTAGTTTAGTGTTTGTGCTCTTGGTGCAGCCAGTGATAGTGCGGGCTGCTGCATTTTGTACTGTCTCTAAGTTCTGCCTGCTGTCTTTGGCGAGGCATGGGTACCATGCATTTGAGGCATAGTCTATGGCGCTTTTGATTTAAGCTAGATACACAATGTGAAGATCTTCTTTGTCCGCTCCCCATGACTTTCCCGAGAGACAACATAGAACGTTGAGCCTTTTGTTGGCTTTCTCTTTGATTTTGTCAACATGTTTCCTAAAGGTCAAGTGTCTATCCAAGGTGACTCCCAGAAAGGTGGGAGAGTCAGAATATTTCAGTCTTCTATCTAGCAGTTTGACATTCAGGCGCCATGACCCTTCCTTGGTCCATTTGGAGAAATGAGTGACCTTGCACTTGACCACATTTAGAGTCATCTTTCATTTCTTTGACCATTTTTCAATGCACTCCAGGCCTTACTGGAGAAGAGAGGAGGCTTGCTCTAGGTCTTCATTTTGAGCAAGAAGTGCCAGGTCATCAGCGAATAGGCTGACCTCTACGCCTTCAGGGAGGTTGGAAGAGATATCGTTTATAAATATCAGAAAGAGGGTCGGGGAGAGTACCCCTCCCTGAGGAACACCGCCAGTAAATTTTTTGTAGTGACTAGTCTTTCCCTCGAACCGGACTCGACTCTGTCGATTTGACAGGAAAGCCTTTGTAGTTTTCAGAAGGCATGGTGGACATTTCATTTTTGACATTTTCCACAACAGGCCCATGTGCCATACTTTGTCAAAACTCGACTAAAATCTATCAGGGCCATTACGGTTCTTTTTCCACGACGCTGGGGCCCGGTATTATCATTGAGCCCATCGTCAGAACTGTCTGCCAAAGAGAGTTTTTAATGCCGTACTTCCGAAACTTCTTTGTACATTTTTGCGAATTGGTCTTCTTTGTACATTTTTGCGAATTGGTCTGCTTTTTTTCTGGCTTGATGTTGTTAGCTGACCGTTTACTTCCATCGCCGCTCCTTCTGGAGCTCGCTTGCCTCTGCCGTCGATGGCCCTGATGGTGTTCCAGACCTTGGATGGGTCTGATCTGGCGTTCAGTTTTGTAGCAAAGTCTCTCCATGACTGACGCTTTCAGTCGGTGATGAGCTTCTTGACCGCTGAGCACTTCTCAAGCCAGGCTTTTCTGTCTTCATCGCTATGATTCGCTCTGGCTTTGAGGGCAGTGCGTTCTTTCCCCGCTGTGTCGATTTCTGCATTCCACCATGGTTTTCTATTTCTACTTGAGCCAACTGGTATAGATTTCTTGGCGCTATCATGTAAAAAGCAATCGTTTATTACAGTCAATTCAGACATTTTGTTAGAAGCAACTATTTGTAATTGCTTTTTTTAGATTTTTATAAAGTTTTTGAGTTTCCATCGAAGATAGAGTGTCAAAAAGTACTTTTTTTTTCAAGAAAAACATTTATAAAACAAAAATTGAAAAAAAAGCTTCTGACAAAATCGAGAACAGTGCATTGGCAAGTCATATGCAAAGTTTGAAGTGATTTGCTCTATAGCTTTTGGAGATATATAAATATATATGTAAAAAGAAGACATTTTGAGAAAAATGCAAAAGAAAGTCCAATAAAAGGGAAATAAGGAACCCTGAGATTTTACGCAATGCAGCTGTGTATGTCTACCCTCTGCATGTCTCATGCGTGCCTGCAATGCAGCAAGCAGCGTTCTGTCACCTCGCCAGTCGCCACCCGCAGTATACTCGCTTTCAGTATCTAGAAGTATTTAAAACGTTGACAAAAGTTATAGTTTTAGAGGCTAAAGGTAACAAGAAACAGACTACAGAAAAATATTTTTATGGATTTGAATGGCCCTCACCCTGTTCGGTGTTTGTATTGACATTGCATGCTTGTAAATTGCACTGTTCTCAAAGTACACTGCAGGCTAGGGTTTATAAATATAATAGGGGCGATAGTTTATACTATGTGCTGAAGGCATTGCTTTTCCTATTATTTAAAAAAATAGTTACAAGTGTCTTAGGAACAAAAAAACCTGTGCCATTATGTTGAGAAAAAGTTAAGTTTCATAATTTTAAACAAATCTGAAAATCGACCATGGTACCCCTATAACCCCTATACCCCTATTCAAAGGAATGCCGCACTTGCCCTTAAAAGAGAAATTAAATGAAATGTGAGGCTTCGTGCCATGTGGCTACAATAGTGTAAATTAAATACCTGTGTTGCTGGTTTTTCGGGGGGGCTTACTTAACTCTTAATAATTATTTTTGTCTTTAGCTCTGTTCTGTACACTAATCTTTTGTCTTGTATCTCTCTGTTAATATTAAACCTTTCCTCTCGACTCTTTGTGTTTCTTTTCATATCTCTTAGTCCAATTTGGTTCTTATGTGGTCTACATTCCTTCTACACAAAGCTGTGTAACTAGTTCTGCAATATTGATTGATTAAAGGGGTGAATGTAACAGCTATTTTTTTTCAAAATCTGACAAGTTTTGGGTTGAGGTAATACAGGCTTGAACTGAACTCTGCTTGTTTAACCCTAAATCTCGATTCTACTAAGACTTAATTAATCTTCAACTGGACCAACATCCTATGTTCCACAAAATATGAGGAATTGGCTTTTAGATCAAGTCTTTTATGTTTTTAACCAGAGGTAGCTCGGGATAAAAAAATTACAAATTCGGGTCATATTTGGGGTAAATCTTCTCTAAGAAACCTGGCATTTAAAAATGCCGGTGGATTCAACTCAATCATGGTTTAACCCACGAACCATTGTTGACCGATCTAATCTGCCCAATGAATGGGAAGTTTCGTTTTAGAATTACTACCTTGGGAAATTATGACACAAAAAACTTATATGTATGTTTTCTAAAGTTTAAGACATATTCAAGGTCAGAAAATAAAATGATTTTTGTAATAATAAGACTTATAATGTCTCCATTAATTTATCTTTTGATCATGGTTTAGGTAAAGCTGTTAGTGTTTATTTCTTATGTTCACCTACAGTCCAAGCCAGATAGTTCAAACCCTACAGGGACGAAGTTTGACTTAAAATATTCCATATTTTGACTAACTAGTATATTTTATAAAAGAAAAATAGGATCTATATTAATGTTTGGATTAAACAAGTATTCAATTCATCTAGATTTGAATTGATGTAGCTGTAGTTCTTATCCATTATTGAAGAAATTAATGAATGAGAAGAAGTGAATTTTCCTTGATTGTTTGAGCTAATTTACCCGTCTGATAAAAATATTACATTCCAAAAACCAATTGGCGTGGGTTGTTTTGACATAAGGAGTCCCGCTGCCAGCTGCCACGGTGGAGACTTCCTCTCAGCAGTCATCCCCATCCACCAGGATTCCAGTTAATTGGTCTGCTTTGCTCCTACTGCCTATAGGGAGTTTCTTCCCTCCATTGTTTATGTAGCATTGGTTATTTTTACAAGGTGGGGTTGCTATCCGCAAGCCCAACCCTCCTGCTTACTCACCCTGGACTTATGGCCAGGCAATAGCGGTTTTAGGCCTATCTTCTTGGTCTTGGTGTTGACAGCGTGGCAGAGTGCTTAGCATGTCGCAGGTTCGATTCCCGACCATGCCATGTTGCAATTGCCTTGTGAAATCAAGTTACCCTAACTTTCCCCAGTCCACCCACCTGTAAAATGGGTATTCAGCTACAGGCTTCAAATGTACTGGTCTGCTGGGCCATTAGTGGTGCTGCTCTGTGGCGACACAGTTACGCTGAGTAACGAAGATAAATTTCCCAAAAGAGATTAATATAGTGTAGAAAATAATTTTAAAATAAATATTGACCTGTCTCGTGGTTGAAACTGTTGGTCTTTTCCAGTTTTTCAAAGGTTCCCCAGAGTTAGGTCTGCAAGTCTGTTGTGCTGCTCCAAACTGCCTCAGGGTATTCTATAATTCTGGCAGTCTTGTAGGACATGATTAACAGTTTCAGCAGCTTCTCCACAAAAGTAGAGGCCATTGTGACCAATATAGTAGGTTTTGTACAGGTGACCCTTCAATCTATTGTGGGCAGTCCGACGTCGGAAAAAGATAATCTGACCCTTCCTATCCATCTGATGCAAGGCATCTTGTCTGTTGTGGTGCAGATGATGTCTAGTTTTCCACCTTTCTATCACCAGGCTTCTAATTATGTGTTTGACATCGTGGTAGAATAGACTGTCGTTCAGCTGCTCTAGGTCAGATCCCTCTTGGGCTAGTATGTATGCTTTTTAATTCCCATCTATTTTGCAGTGGTCTG
The DNA here is from genome assembly GCA_019649035.1 of Elysia marginata. Classification (NCBI taxonomy): domain Eukaryota; kingdom Metazoa; phylum Mollusca; class Gastropoda; family Plakobranchidae; genus Elysia; species Elysia marginata. The sequence continues at coordinate 134,007 of BMAT01000035.1, forward strand.
GTATCCATTGGAGGATCAGCGTTTCTGTTTGTTTTTCTAATTTTTGAAGGTACACCTGGTCGGCGGCTTTGGGGTCTTCTTATTTTGCTGGACAGGATTTGAATCGCTGAGTATCACTACATTGGCTTCTGACTGGTCTGCAGTTACCTCTTCACTCAGCTTTAGTGCCTTCTTGATTGCTTCTAGTTCTGCATTGTAGTGCAGTGCAGACCTGTGAGTACTGATTTTTCTCTAGTTCTTCCATCTGGCATGAGTATATTATATACGCATACACCACTGCCTCCATTTTTCGTTGCGTTATTTTTTTTTTTGCCGAGCCAACTATGTATGCACGCATCCATTTGTTGTTTAAGGCCCTTTTCTGTGAGATTGTTGGAGGTGATGTCTCCGAGTTCATTTTTTTTGTGTTGGCATTTGTTTTCTGTGTTTGCTATTTTGCTCTGTGTTTGCTATTTGCGAAATATCTTTATCTGGCCTTGCTTGAAGTATTAATCCGTAGGTACATTTGGCTCTTTAGTTGAGCTTTGTACTTGAGTCTCTGGGTCAGTAATTTGATGTCACTTTGTTCTTGTAGGGATTTTAATTCTGCTTGAGTTTCCATCTGTATAATTCGGTTGACCTCACGCCTCCCATGATAATTCAGAGAATTTGGTTCTGAACAGTATTTACTTTTTGAAAGTTGCTTGGTGCTGCCAATCCCCAGGCTCTTATACCATATTCAAGGTAGGCCGGGCGTAACCTATATTTATCTCAAGATTGATGGATTAGAACTCCTTTTTAGGCCAGTCAACCTTCGTAGCAGTCAAGTTCTCAATAATTTATATTCCTTTTTCTTGGCATGTTTCAATGTGAGCTTTCCATATCATTTTGGGATCATAGGTGATACCCAAATATACTGAGCGCCAAAAGAAACGCAACATGACATTCCTTATTTTCGCGCTCATGCCAGCTTGAAAGAAAGGTTGGTGAGTTGATTTTTTGTGTGTTGTGAGTAGCAACACATCTGAACGTGAGTTCAAGCACACTCCCCAGTCCAATGCGTAGTTTGTCAGTCAAGGTGAGCGATTTTCGAATACCCTGTAAAAAATGTAAAATCCGTGCGTGTAGAAAAACCACGTGGTCGAGATTCTCAAAATTACACACAAGGGTACCTCACAAGGTGGCCAATGATTATTCGCCATTTTTAGAATTAAACGATTTTATTTTTTACAAAATGCCACGCTTATCTGAAGTTGATCGCCATCGTGCTTTAGGACTGCTCCAAGCAGGTCTTCCTATCAGTGAAGTTTCCCTCCGTATGAATTTAAACAGGACGACGATTTTCAGACTCAGACAACTTCTACATGAGGCGGTTGCGGTGAGTGATCGGCCCTGTTCTGGCAGGCCTACGCAGAGACAAGGCAGAAACCTTTCAGAAGTCACATGAACAGCAGATTTCTTTCAGCTTCAGCTTCATCGCGTTACACAAGAGAAAGAAATAATCAACGTATAAGTGAAAACACAGTAAGAAGACGTTTATCTACCTCTGGCCTACGTGCTCGTCGCCCATACATCGGCCCATCCTGACCCAGCGTCACCGACACCAACGTACGCTATTGGCCCAGGAACATGCCGCGTGGGATAGCATCCAATGACGAAGTGTCGTATTCAGTGGCGAATCTCGATTGTGCATCGACCATGCTGATGGATGTGTACGTGTATGAAGAAGAAGCGGTGAAAGATACCAAGCAGATTGCGTTAGGGAACACGACAAGTGGGGCGGAGCATCTTTCGAAGGGACGTCGATGTGCTGCTGTACTGGAAGCCCAAGGGGGCACATACATTATTAGCCGGAGCCTATCTTGATTTGTAATTAAATTCTAAAGACTTATCTGCTGAACAGGTATGTAAAAATGTGGTCAAAATAGTTGGCATTGTGGAATTTTACCAATGGTATCTTGTTTTCATAAAATCTACTTTATCGAGGGTCTTTTGTTTTAATCTAATTTCCTCGTCCTCAGAAGCCACCGATGAACGTGGTGTTATTTTAAGTTGAAAAAGCAATAAATAACCTTTAAAATGATGTATCACATGTCCCATTTAATCTCTTGCAGTTTTCAGTAATATATATTGAAGATTCGATGTTGCGTTTCTATGGCGGTCAGTTTTTTTGGGAATTTTTCTTTTCTGATTCGTTGTCCATCTAGGTTAGATGTAACGTTTTTTTCTTTGGTGAACAGTATAAAGACCGTATGTGTTGTCTTTTTGGGGGTTTGCTTTCATTATCCAACCTTTTGTCCACTCTGTGAGGTTGTCCAGTGTTTTCTGCAGCCTAAATGTTACTGTACCGATATATTCCTCCATCGTCCAAGGGCTAGATCATCTGCAGGCTTAGGTTGACTTCATATATTTTGATAATATCGTTTGTACATGTATATCGTTAATGTATGTCGAGAAGAGGGTTGGAGACAAAATATTTCCACGAGGGACCCTTTGCCTAATTGTGAGGTATTGACTTATTCGATTTTGGATCTTAACTCTGGCTTTTCTGTTGCTCATTTGTGCATCTTTCCATCTATTTCACATCTCAAGAATTTGTACAATAGGCCTCTTTTCCATACTCTATCAAACGCTTTTTCCATGTCCACACATACCACTCATGTGCATTTTTTTCTCGCAAACTATCTTCAATTTTCCGTTAAATTAGGGTAATCAAATCCTCAGTACAGCGCCCTTTTCTAAAGCCAGCCTGCTCGTCGATGAGGATTTTGTTTTCCTCCAGGAACCATGATAGTCTGTTGTGTGCCATTCTTTTCATGGTTTTCCCACTGCAGTTAAGTAGACTGATTGTTCTGTTGCTCTATGCTTTTTGTCTGTCTTTATCTTATTTGTGAATAGATATCATGGTGGCCGTTCTCCATATTGATGAGATTTGCCTTGTTTTCCAGCTGGTGTAAAACAGTTGACGTAGTTTGGTCTTCATTCTTTTACCAAGGCGAACAATCATTTCATTTGTCACTTGATCTGGTCAAGGCCATTTTATCATTTTGAGCTCTTTTCCTCTTCAGGGCAGTTTCTAATTCTAGAAGGATAAAGTGGCTGTTATTTTCTTTTTATGGTTGTTCGTGCGTCTTTTCTTTAATCTCTAGGGTGTCAATGTGTATTTGCCTTTTTCTATTTTTGTTAATCTCTATGTTATCGACTGCTGCATATTGCTGTGCAAAGAAGTTAGCTGCCTCTTTTCCTGTTACCTGTTTCCCATCCTTTTCAAGCATAATGTTCCTTGGGAGATTTTTTCTCCATTAAGTGTTGCAACAAGTTTGCACAGTTTGGTGCCTTCTTTTGCAATGTTAAGATTTGTTTTTTTTCCCCTTCATCTTTTGTCTTCGTGTTGAAACATTTTCTTTTCTAAATATTACTGTCTTTTCTTTTAGCCTTATGTAATTGACTATGCTAGGGTTCTCCTCTACATTATTCCTTTCTTCACTTACTCCCTACTTTAGTTTCTCGAATTCCTTTGTCCAGAAGGCCGGGAAGGATTTTGTCGCAGCCTTTAGGATGATGTCTGTTGCTTTGTTATTTTATCCACTCAATGCTGCGGGCCTAGATTTTCAAGGACATTTCGTTTGTCAGCTAGGTGTATAGATTCCAATTTTTTTTTTTGCAGTTCTTGCTTGTGAATGTAGGCGTTGGTTCTCTGCTCCCAATGTTATTTACACTGAGTATAATTGGTCTGTGACTACTGCCTCCTGTTTGGCTGTCCACTTCTCAGATTGTCATCAGTGCAATATCCTCCGGGGCAAAGGCAAGGTCGGGTGTTGATGTTGACACCCAGCTCCTAGAATAGGATGGTGAGTGTTCCGGTTTATTTATAAGTACATTTATACTTCTCTCCCCTAGAGTCTTCTTGTGTGTATCCCCAACTAGTTTCATTTTTTAACTATTTCGTTGGGTTTTTCTACAGGGTAGGGTTGCTAAGCCCACGCCCAACCCACCCCCTTTCTCATCCTGGATTTGGGACCAAACAATAGTGGAGTTAGGCCTATTTTTACCCCATACCAATTTCTTCCTAGACAATCGGGCAACGCACAGTCAAAATTGGAAAAAAATCAAGATTAGGCCACAGGGAGATAAACGTGGTTATCCTATAGGAGTCTGAATCCATTGCAACATGCAACCTAGTCTTCATTGTTTTAGCCATTTTTTTTTTAATTTTATCCGAGATTACTGTCTTCATTAAGAATGGTAGCTTTAGATTATTATTTATAGCTTTGGAAAATATTAAGTAATTAGCTAAAGGTCATACAACTTATTTTTTACAGGGGAGATAGATTCTGATTTCTATTATATGTACTGGTACTGAAAAATGCACACATTCACGACGAGATATTTTTCATGTGATTTAGAGTGGTTCTATTTCCTCCTTTATCCAACAGCGAAATGAGTTTAATGACTGCTCTTTCATTACCTATTGCCCAAACCTTACGAGCATCTTATTGGTTGCGTATAATTTACTATGTAGTTATACTTGCGGAAATGCCAGGATCATTTCACCTACATTGTATTAAATTCTCATTGTTAGCCTCTGCTGATTTTCTTCAAGTTCAATTCAAGACAAAGACAACAAACTAGCGCCGCCTGAACTAAAAAGGCAAGCAGAGAAATTTTAACGTTATTGTGCTTTTTATCTGTTTGCCGAGGATAATAATTTGTGACATGAAAAATGGCAAGTTGACATAGAGAGCGTCTCAAAGATGGGAAATGAACATTTGCAATATTGCATTCAACAGCTAGTTTTGTCAGTTTTAGAAGCATTCCTAAAAGTTGCGTTAAAATTAAATATGGCGGAACACATGGGGCTGTCGCTACTAAATGTTTTAACAATATTCAGAAAGAAGAACAAGGATCACTCTCCCGCCACCACATGGAAAATCTCTTCCCGCATAGTCCTGGAGAAGCTATTGTCCCCAATAAGTTGCAATAGGCCATGCTTACACTTCAAGCTCAATTTGGTTTTAGAGCATATCTCCTATTACAAACATGGTTGCCTATTTGTCCTCGGGCATTTTGGAGAGAAATGCAGTCAGCAAAGGAAGAGACTTCATGTCACATAAAGGTCTCACCCAGGCGTTGGCTACTGCTTCGGTCTGCTGACCCGCTTCCACGAAAAAAAACTAATTATGGCCAGATCTCATTGTCATAGCAAATGTCTTTTATCAATCATTTCCGACTACATTAACATTAAGCAGATTGAAACAAGGTTGTGGTCTGGCTTCAACACTATTCAACACCAAGCTTTTTCAGACCACAGAGAGCCTGTTTGGTGATGCTATTTGCATTCTCTGAGGTATAGATAAAAATCAGTCTCTTAAACCTCAGCAGACTATAGGTCATTGCAAAAAACGTAATCATCAACTGATGTATGACCTTTTTTTTCTAAAGATAACACTCTCGTCGCAAATTGTTAACTTTCAATCAACCTTTGCTAAGGCTACCTAAATCTTTCGACTAGCGACTACTGGAGTCCACTTAAGATAAACCTTGTATAAGATAAAAACTTTTGGTTAAGATAAATTAGATTTTTTTTCTTTCCCTATTCTTTCTTTATAACGTCACTACTTCTTAAAAAACTTTGAATACAATAAGCTTTTTGTTCGGGCCCACAGGGGTTTATTTCAACAGGATTTGTAGTCTATAAAAAGAGAAGACGTAAGCCTACTATGATAGCCACTCCAGCCAGCACCTCAAGAAATACCCCCCCCCTCTCCCACACCCATATTTTGCGCCAAAAGCATTCGACCAGTGTACATTCACATTATCAAATCTGGTGTAAATACATTGGATTTAACGTTACTGTACATGTATATGAAAACGTAGATGTAAGAGGTTTACAAATGCAAATATTGCTTTTTTACCAAGGTATGGTAACCTTGTAAAAGAGTTTTACCACTATATCAGATGCCAAAATATGAAAACGTAAGAGTAAAAGTTTTTCAGACGCAAACATTGCTAATGTTTTTTGGTATAGTACCGGTGGCTTAAAAGATAAGTTTTGACCATTAAAATTTCAGAAATGCAAACTTATTTATGAAGTTTTTACCTACAGAGCACTGTAGCACTCACTGTCCTCATTTACGTGTTATAAACCCAGTTCCTATGCGGCAACGTTTTCCAATCATTTTAGAGCAATCCTACCAAAATATTTCAAGATCAAGTATCGCTGGAATACTATGTCGTCATACCAGTAGTGATCACCGATGATCTAGTATTCAGGCCACGCTGTTTTAGAGACGTAGTTAGTTATACGCTTTGTCGGGCACGTGTCTGAGAATCAAAGAGAATCCCGGACACCTATTTTGGTGAACTTTTCAGTGGTTACTGTGTCAAAGAACACCAAAGATACGCTTAAGAGACTTCAACTAAGCTTGAATGCTCGACTCTTGTATACGGAGAAATGATTAACTGTACCCTTGTTGCTTTGCGATGCTTTGCGCTTCACAGTCAAAAAGGCTGTGCAGCCAGCCACGGGCGGACTTGCAACCAGGTAAAAGGCTTTTGTTTGTGAATCCAAACAAGAGCATTTAGACGGACTAAGTTGGCCCTTTTTCTTGGTTTTTGAGACAAGTTGGTTAGGTCTGTATCATGAGCCGTCTCTGCTTTCAAAAGGTTAACATAATTATTATTATTAGGAAAGATTTTAAGGTATCTAATCTGGGTCATCCACAACTTTATTTTATCTTCAGCAATTTCAGCTTATTCTCGGTAATGTCGATTCCACCTGCCTCTCTCTCTGTCTCTCTCTGTCTTTCTCTCTGTCTTTCTGTCTGTCTGTCGATCTGTCTGTCTGTCTGTCTCTGTCTCTCCCTGTCTGTCTGTCTCTGTCTCTCTCCGTCTCTCTCTCTCTGTCTCTCTCTCTATCTCCTTC
>BMAT01000035.1:173234-187871 GCA_019649035.1 Elysia marginata
TCACGTACGCGTAGTGAGACACAGTGCGTGTGCTAAAGGTCTCTAGTGCTTAAAAAAAACCTTTGACAAAGTTTGAGTTAAGCTGTCTTTTTACTGACAGATAATATTGTGATATAGCTGAAAATGCTGCATTCATTCTTCCTCTGCCTATACGAACACTCCCAACGCACGGACATCAGATTTTCAAGAAATTAAATGTTTTCTAAAAAATTCGCCTGAGGCTGAGAGCGTTTCGTTGTTTGAGTTGGCCTACTCACTTTGACCTAAGTTCCTTTTCTGTGGCCTTGACCGACATTTTACTCAATGGGAATCGGTGGTGTTCTATTTATAGGTCGATTGTGGTGCAAGTGTACTTTGTGCAAGTGTACCATGGGATAATTATGAGAGCAATTCGTCTAATAAACACAAAAGATAAAAGCTATATAGTTGTAATGCCAGCCCACTCTTTCATTTGTAATCGGAAAGGGTTACTTTGTAGTTTAGCTGCTGCATACGTGCATTTCTTATTGTCGGTGATAAGGCCTACCTCGTTGTCCTACTTCCTATTTAATTTTATTTGGGACTTCAATAAAGAGGAAAACAGTGCTTGCAGCTCAGCTTATGCGCGAATACTGTATACAATTCAATAATTCGATTTTGATCACTCTGAAGTGTGCAGCTGTCATTATCTCGCCCTCATATTACGGTCTTCTCTCATTTTAGCAGAACGATCACTATGTAACACATTTCCTTGTAGTGTGTAGACCACTCCTATGCCCTTATAAACGTAATGCAAAATGCCGTACGGTTAAAATGCGAAGATAAGAATAATTTATAGATAAAAACCAGATCTGGTGCACGTAAAGGTCACGAACGACCAGGCGAAGACGGATTGTTCTTCTTTGCGTAATTATTTTTCCTTCCTTCTTTTTTGCATGTATTCGATTCCTAAATAAATTATAGGTTAGAGGTCTCCGTAAAATGAATAATAAATATTAAAAAAATATATCAGTGAGTCAAGACCCGTGATCATAACAAGAGAACGGCCAGCTCAAGTAATGATAAGAACTGAAATTTTGGCCCACCGCAAGATATTTTATTACTCGTAGGTCTCAGTGTTTCCGATAAGGCACCGTCCTAACTCAGACAGTCAGAGCAATATAGCCTGGTTGTAGCTCTCAACAATTCTCTGATAAATCACAACTTGTATAAAATGTTACAAAATATTTTGACCAGAATTCCAACTTTTATCTACAACAGCAACCGCACCATTTCACGTGTTGTGTAGGTACTTTGTGGGTACTTTCAGTAGGCATACTAATGGATGAGAAAATTAAATCCAGTTTCACATGATGCGTATCCCATACGAAGGCTCTGGACCGGTGCGTGCCCATGTGAAAGGGTGTAAGTGGTATATATAGAGACAGGTTTTTTCAGTCTCCGGTCCAGAGACGATCCAGACTCTTCCGCAAGAGATTTCCGTCATGTGAAACGGGCTTAATACCTCACTTTGAAGTAATTAATAGTTCTGTGAGTAGGTTTTTTCATGTTGCAGTTTACATTGTGCTTTAGGAGCTTATGGAGACTCCCATGCCACTTAGCCGATTTGCATATGAACAAGGTAGGCCTAACCTGTTAGGCCTCTCTTGAGTAGCCGAGACATAGTTAAAACAAGAGAAAAACAAGCTCTCTTCCCTTGGGTCAGGCAATGCTTGGTGAAACCTGCGAACATCTCAAGCGCTGTTTTATTCAAAATAAGATTATTATGCAAATTAGCAAAAAGTGTGCCCTACTTTTCAAGAGCGAAAGATAAATGGGAAAGAAAAAGTAATTTCATGGTGTTGCTTTGTGACCTTTGGCAGCTATGTAAGCATAAATTCATTGTCTATCATTATAGAATCCAACACATAGGGCATAATTATCTCATTTCATAAGCATTGAGTTAGAGTCACATGTTATGTCATTTTTATCAAATGAGAACAATAAAAAATGAAAGATAGGTTGCATTGTAAAACGTTCTATTATGAAAAAGCAGATCTTCTACGCCGAGATAACGAGCAAAATGAATTTGTCAAAACCTATATTTTAGGCTGCATTACTTTTAATGGATGGTGGATCAGCACGTAGTCTGAACTCAGTCGAAGTTGATTTGAGGGTAAATATATTGCATTCTAAGTAGGACTATCTCCTTTGATCGCTTAGCATTGAACCACTAAGTTTGATAAAGTTCATTTTTTAAAAGTTTGGCTCTTAACTTCTTCCGTGTAAAATAATATCCACAGATGCCCTCTTAAAATTTAAAAAAAAAACAACTTCAAGAGATGTCCTCCTTCTGTCTTCTCTCTCTCTCTCTCTCTCTCTCTCTCTCTCTCTCTCTCTCTCCCTGGCTCCCCTCTCTTTCAGTGTGTCTCTTTCTTCATCTCTCTTACTTTTTTCTTTCATCAGTCATTATCTTTATATTTCGATTAAGCACAGGAAACAGCGTAGGCTAATTTAGTTTTTAATTTTTTTTTTTGGCTTCATTTGTGTAAGAAAAGATGAAACTTAACTTGATGAAACTACCACGTCACAAGCATAAACGTTTTCGAAAAAAATGCAACAAAAATGCCAACTGCATAGATAGGCTAGTTTTGTTTTAAAAATCGAAATACAATTTGGATTCACAACAGTAACCACACTCTAGTTTTATCAAGTTCGTCTGCCAACAAGTCATATTTCTTTTTAGGCCTCAAAGACTTAAAACAGAGAATCAGCTTTAAATTGTATCATCAAGTTGTTTGACACAATTTATAAACGGCAAACGACTTAAGAATACAAGCAGTAAGCGTTTCATAAGGTTAAAACAATTTTAGATCATATAAGACGAAAAAAAACCAAGCAAACTTGTTATTCGAATCATTGCTCGGCTCCAAATACTTTCGATTTCCTTGTCATAATTATGTTTGGCATTATTTATTCGAAGGCAATAGTAAGATGAATTCTTGTTATAACCAGTGCCTTCCCCAAGACCAGTCGGCTTGATGGAAGCGAACGCCCCCCTTTTTTTTCTCTTTTACCGCCCCTCCCCACCATTGCCCTTTTCTAACAGGAATGTCAGGAAAATGACAGGAAAACTGCTATAATAATCTAAAAATTTGCTTTCGAATGCGGCGGGTCCTTATTTCAGTTAGGTGGTTACTTCTACGTGTAGTCTTTATTAAAGTATATGCATTTCTTCCAACTGCAGGGTAACAAATAGGGACCTTCCATAAAAAGTTTTGTCAAGTTTTGAAAACCAATGATGAGTTTCATCAATGAGGTCATCGTAACGTTTAAACTTCTTCTATCCAAGATGACGCTTTCAGCGGTCCATATAGGTCCATAAAAGTGATTGCCATACACTCGTGAGGCTTTTAATAACTTGTGATGTAACATTTATGGATAACATGACTCCAGAAAACTAGACTCCATGACGTGGGAACATCTATCATCGCCGCTTGCCAAGAACTTCAAAGTGCTACAATGTGCTAGTAATTACTTTTTATCGCAATTAGGAACAGCCCCACACTTGCACACCATATAAAAAAAAACAGCAAAAAACATGGGAGTCATATTTGACTCCGATTTTTCAATGCAACACCAACTTTCATCCCTCTGCAAGTCCCTGCATTTTCAACTGAGAAAAATAGGCAGCATCCGAGAATACCTAACAGAAAAGTGGCAAAGACTCTCGTGACATCCCTCATTCTATCTAAATTGGACTACTGTAATTCTACCCTCGCAGGGTGTCCCCAAAACAAGCTACAAAAACTACAGTCTATAATGAACACCTCAGCGAGATTTGTGTGCAGGAAACCGAAAACGACCCACGTCACTCAACTACTAAGATCTCTACATTGGCTTCCGGTAAAGCAGAGAATTGATTACAAAATTGCAGTCATGTGTTTCAATTGTATTCACAAGCAAGCCCCATCATACCTGTCAGATCTCCTAGAGATCCACCAACCACGAAAGTGTCTTAGGTCCTCAAAAGACACCAACATGCTTAAAGTTCCCAGAGTAAACCTAAAACCATATGGTGAACGGTCATTTTCTTACATTGGCCCCGTTACCTGGAACAAATTCCCATGTCAGTGAAGCAGTCCCCAACACTGAAGATCTTCAAAAGGAGACTGAAAACTTTCCTGTTTCAGAACTTTTAAATCTCTGTCGATTAAGATAGTACCCCTGCTGATTGACCGTTCTTTTTTCACTATTGACAACATATTTAGGCGTGCGCGCGTGAGATGGTGTGTGAACGTGTGTGTGCGCCCTGTGTGCAATTTACGCGTGCAATCATGTGAATGAGAACATTAATTTTCCTTCTACTGTACTTTTTTATATCATTTCTAAAGACGTTATGCGCACAGAGCATTCTTTTTTAATGGGTTCAGCTACAGACTTGTATGCTAGAGCGCAATGTGCACTATAAATTCTATTTATTATTATTATTTTTATTATTATTATTGTTGTTATTATTATTATTTTTGTTATTTTTATTATTATTATTTTTTTTATTATTATTGTTATTGTTATTATTATTATTATTATTACTACAACCATAATTATCATTATTATTATTATTACTACTACTACCATTATTATTATTATTATTATTATTATTATTATTATTATTATTATACCCTACTTAAGGGAACTCTATAAGAGCTAAAAAAATCTTACAACTTCATCGACCAAACGGGGGTCTATATTTGAAGTTGACTCACACCGAGAATAAAACTAAAACAAGACTACTTTATTCTGGTACAAGGAAGGTGTTATTCTATTCGATATATGTGGCCCAAAGGACGTGTATAGAGACTAGAGGAGTCGAGCGTCGCTGAAGACCTGGAATTTTGACAAGTGTTACTCTTTAACTTTTGCACCTCCTCACACGGCCAGGTTTGCATTGATTAATATGGATTGGAAGTCATACAACATATACCTCAGAGTCTCCATTTGACATCATCTGACTATCATCAGCATTAAGCTCCAAATGACCATCTTGAAAGTGTCGAAGCACTATGAGAGACTGTGCAGGGTAGTTCTCAAAGCTTGACATATTTAATTTATTCTTTAGTCTCATTAGAAAAGGTGCACATACCTTTTTACGTGCCGGTCCCCTCTCTTACTTTTCCCTAGTCTGCAATATAAGATATTAAAAGGCTTATGATCTTAATTATTTTTGCCCCACATAAAGCAAATCGTCGTTGAACAAGGCAAAGCTGAAAAGATGAAAATGGAAATCAAGTGCCTCTGTGTAATTCTGACTACCTGGGGGTTTACTTAAAGAATGTTCTAAATAATTGAAGGCCACGAATTATCCGTTGAATAGCAAAAAAATTCGATTCTGGCAACATGTTAAGGCTTAGAAAAAAACCCATTTTCTTTGTCTTTACTCTTATCAAGGCATTTTCTGATGCTTCAAAGAAGGTCAAACGGATAAAGGAGTATTATTATATATTCATAAAAAGAAATTAAATGGCACATAAGGTTTTGTCGCATACGCCACCAGTCAATGCTTTTAAGAGTGCAGGAGAAGCGGAGGGTCAGAGGGGGAGGGGGAATAAGTGTTTTAAAATGCATTTTAGTAAAAAATTGCATGCGAGTATTAACCACTAATCGCTACATTATATCTAGTTTCAAAGGAAATGGGCTCTATTGTTATGCGTGTGTTAGAGCCTACTATGAACAGTCACTCACTACTTGGGACCACACGTAATGAACTAACAATGATAGCAATAGATTTCCGGATCTAGAATCTACAATTTACGATTCTGTAAGAAGTTCTATAAAATCTGAATCAGTTCCTTAGTTTCAAGAGTCCGAAATCTTGAATCTAAATATTATTTATCATTCGTTAAGTAGGTCTGCGAGATACATAGCTTCTATTCACAAATGCTACGCAACGAAAGCGTGTTATTTCTAGATTCACAATTTTGGATCTGTTGGAAAAACCGGGTTATATCCGGTATTCAAGGACTTCAGAAACACAAATAATCATTGATAGATGTAGCGGTAATGGCAGGGTCTAAAAGATTTAGATCCAGATCTAGGTTCGACAGTTCGTGAACTCAGAACAACAAGGTTCTAACTCGTTTTTTTTAATAGAGTTAGGCCTGAGTTTCCGCCCCTTTAAGTCCTATCTTTATGGTCCGAAATTATAGAACCTGTTCAATTTAATAAAATCGAGTAATTGACACCAAAAGTTCTAAATGAATTTCACTTAACTTGTTAGAATAACAAGGTTGTATCAAGATATTGTTTGTATTTTTAAAAGGTTTTAGCTCTTAGAACCAATGAATGTTGGTCTTAAGTTATTATAGAAATACGGCGTGTATTGTCAGCCAATCACAGCTTCCGTTGAATAGCTTCTTTCTTTAAGATTGTAAACACTAGAGAAAATGGCTGCTGCCACATTCATCTTTTCATCTGAAAAATATCTATCCAAATCATACAACTCTGGCAGCTGAGCAGACTTACAATCCATTTAAAGGTGTACGGTATGGAGTCTGCAGGAGATGAGACATAAGTAACAAAGTCAAGACTCTGCCTGAGTGGCTAGGGTAAATAAAGTACCCCTTTTCGAGCCGCCTAACTCTCACTCCTCGATCTAGATACCCAAATTTAATTTTAAGTTTAAAGCTTTTTACGTGATTTAGATTAGATTCTGTTACGTGATTTTAGATCAAAAGAAGAATCTGAACTCAGTTTATATAATCAGCTGATAATTTGCCTTGATTTACTTGCCCTTGTATTTTTTAGGGATTTAATAAATCTAATAAAAAATTTTAAAAATCATTGGTCAATACATAATGAAAACCATGATTAACACTCTAGATATGTATATATATAGAATAGCAAACGAAAACTGAAAATTTCCATTTTTTGTCGTTCTTTATTTAGTTTTTTTGTGATTCAGATTTTTTCCAAAGTTGACTTACCAGATTTTGAAAGTAGGCTCCTCACAATCATAAACTCATAAAGTCAAACTATTAAAATTACAGATCATGTCCCAGGTTAATTTGGACTGAGCTGAGTAAAAAGTTGAATTTCATAGACTCTTCTTTTTTTGAGTTTTAGGATCCGAGGTCATGAAGGCCAAATAAGAGCAGAATCGGAGTCATGATAAAAAGTCTATTAATGGTTCATGGTTGGTTGGTTGGTCGTTTGAATTTTAACGTCTCTTTTCAACTACAAGGTTATATCAGAGACGGCGCTTGGGACAATTGAAAGCGTGCTGCCACTCTGTGATGTAAGGAGCGCTGCATACACCACACCCAGTCACATTATCCTGACACCGGGCCGACCAGACTTAGCACTAAATCCATAATGCCAGACACCAGGCGGATCAGCTACTAATACCAATTTTAAAGTCTTTGGTTTGACTCGGCCCGGGATCGAACCCTTACCTCCCGATCTCTGTGCGAGTGTCTTTACCACTAGGCCACAGAGCCGGTCAAATGGTTCATGTATTCCAGAGTTCAATCATTGATCTAATGAGCCAATATTCAAAATAATTAAGCTTTACAAGGTTCAAAATAGAACTTCAAGATAGAACTTTGTTTTGAATAACAAGGCTCTATCAGAGAAAATGAAAAGGCTGTATTTAAAAAACGGCTGCCTGCAAAAGGCTAAACTTGTAAATATGTTGTCTTTAGAGACTAAATAAAAAGTTCCTATAAAAAAATTTGTAGAAGTACGTGTGACATTAGAGACCTTTAGCACACGCACCGTGTCTCACTACGCGTACGTGAAAATCGGGAAAGCAGATTGAGAAACTATAAAAATAATGAAACCAGTTTCTAAAAATAGACCCACAGACGTTCTATTTTTAGAAACTGGTTTTATTATTTTTATAGTTTCTCAATCTGCTTTCCCGATTTTCAAGTACGCGTATTAAGACACGGTGCGTGTGCTAAAGGTCTCTATTGCCCCATGCAGAACCCGAAAATTTCAAAGTGGATTTTCTTAGTTTGACAAAAATGCTAGATAGAACCTTGTTATTCTAAGGTCACGAATTCGCAATCTGAATCTTAATTGCCTCGCAGTGCTAGAAATATGTACCCAAAAGGTTTAGACTTAGATTTAAACCTGCGTCATGGTTTTGCCTTTCTTTAAAACCTGCGTTATGGTTTTGCCTTTTTTGTCGGATTCATCTTTTGAATGGTATTCTCTTAGCGGCATTTTCTTTGTTTAGGCCTACTACCTTTGATCAGAATGCAGGTGGATGCAGTGAAATTGGATAGCCTAATAACTTCGGGTTTTCAAACATCACTTAGCCTTCAGATTCTAAAGTTGGTGCGGCGAACTGCTAAATGTTAGATAACAAAAATTACTAATTCTAAAGATTTTCGTGCAACTTCATGTTCCCCCTATAAAAAAATTACCCTCTTGATAATGTTTAGAAGCAAAAGGCCTATATTTCTGTCGAACTGGAGCAGAATAAGGTAGACACACAGAAATGTATACTTGTTCTAAGTGCACATTTTGAAAAGGAAAAGCCCTAGAGCCTATTTTTCTTTTTTTTTTTTTTTTGTATTAAGCTTAAGCTTTGAACTTTGAGATTGCCTTCCTCCCCTATAATTTGAAATGGTCCCGTACCTTTCCCCACTATAATTTGAAACGGTCCAAATGATTAAAGTGCAAATTAAATTGTTTTCGAAACGAATGTTTATCATGAATACAGCCCTCTTGTCGCGACTGTTTTTTGTCGCAGGCCTAGACTTAGAGTTCCTCATTTCATTGCCTACTCTGCCGGCCAGGGCAGCTCTTCTCTTCCGTCTTAAAGTTACGAAGCCCTCTATTCACCCTAAACCGAGTAAACGGACTCCAATTTATTAACCTATATTTTATGATGAGAACATGTTCACATTAAAGTGAGGGTCGCAATGACACCATGAAAGGAGGCAAAACGGGACAGGACAAGAATAATTAATTTTTGGAAAAAAAAATTGTGGTTATCTAATAGACCAATCCGCCTTTTACCTAATGACTATAATTACGTTAGACACACACATTCACACACACACACACCATTATTGACTTTGCCTCACAAGTCCGCATGCACCTGTCAGGCATTCAATTAATTTTAAAACAGTCGCCTTTTGTCACATACATGGCCTTTCTCAACTGAGCCCAAGAACGTTTGGAATCTTAGGATCTTTGTATTCCAATCTAGCGTTTTAAAAGCTGTATCCAAAATATTGTTTAGCCTTCACTACGCATGACTGCAACGAGATGCAAATGTTGCCTAGTTTTATGACAACCAAGGCTTTTTAGCACCTCGTGTCTGTCAAAGATTCAGATTTGCCAGTATCTGCAGTGGCATATTCAGGCCTATTATATTTTCCTTTAAAGCCTGTTTGGCATATTGATGTAGCTTCGCACAACATGGGTCACTCACAGAGAAGAGAATTATAGACTAGGGGGCCTAGAAATTTTTATTAAAATTTTAAAACAAACCAAGTTTTATTGACGGTTATAAACATTATACATACAAAGAGCCAATTTGATTAATAATTTCTGTTTGGCATATTGATGTAGTTCCGCACAAAATGGGGTCGCATAGAAGACAACAGGAGGCCTAGAAATGTTTATTAAAATGTTAAAATAAACCAAGTGTTACTGACAGTCATAAACGTATACATGCAACTGAGTATTAATAATTAGGTTTGTGTTCTTTTCTCAGAATCTTTAGTCCAGGCGTTTAGACTATTTTGACGGTAACAGGTTGGAAAACAATACTCTTATTATAGTATGATGATCAGCCTTCGCGTTTTATGACCGAGTGTTTCCCATCAATATCGACCCGACTTTATTGAAAGAAAAGCCGTGCATTAGAAACCAGAACAGAAAAAAGGAAGGGAGGAACATATTTATGTGAAAAATTGTAAGACGACAAGTAGGAGTTTACAGCAAAAGTTATTATTCTGTTTTTCTGAGCCACGATAATTAATAAAACACTAGTGTGATGTAGGCCATGTTTCAATTGCAATAAGAGAGAGAGAGAGAAGAGAAAGAGAGACGGACAGAGAGAGACAGAGACAGACAGACATACAGACATTCCGACAGGTACAGAGATAGATAGATAGATAGATAGATAGCGATAGAGAGAGATAGATAGAGATAGATATAGAGAGAGTGAGAGAGAGACAGAAAGCGAGAAGGAGACAGACAGACAGATATATATATATATATATATATATATAGAGAGAGAGAGAGAGAGAGAGAGAAAGAGTGAGAGTGATAGATAGGGAGAGAGGGAAAAGGGGGGGGGGAGGAAGAGAGAGGGAGACCACGCTTACCACGGGTTTGTAAGGACGGGGCTCTGTCCTGTCAGCTTCTTCATGGATGGAAGGCATATATGTCTAAGCCTCTGACTATGCACACTCGTGCTGATTTTTTGAGGTTTTATCTTTTAACGTTTGTAGTAGGGTTTTTGTTTTTGCGTAGTTGGTCACTGACCTAACTCACAACGGTTTTTCTCTTCAAAGGGCGCCGAACTTCCTACCGATATCTAGTGGACTTACAATCTTTTAAAGTCTGTGTGTAATGAGTATTGTAACACAAGTAAATTCTTGAAAAATAACTTTGAAGGTTAACAATTTCTTGTAAGTTGTTGAACCTAAACAATCGCAACTTAGATCTCTTTTTTTTGTCCTTGATCTCTGACCCCGTGATCCGTTCAGAGCGACATCTATCTTTTCATGGCAGTAACCCAGACTACTTGACGTGCGGAGACTGCGCCAGGGAGTTCCTGTTGGAGAACATCACACTCTTTATCGCCCACAAGACCTGGGGCTGCAAACACAAGGCAAAGGCCAGGAGCGCGCATGGCCCGGACGATTTAGGAGAAGGTAAGTGGTCCTAAAATTATTGTCTATGGCCGTTGCCGTTCCCTATCCGCGTAAAATCCAAATCTGTCAAAATCGAGGTTTCACCGGATTGTAGCTAAAAAATAACCCCATCTATGTCCTAGTCTAATACTGGACATTTTTTATGAATGAAAGTGCTATTTTCAGGTTCTTTTGAGCACGCCAACAAACACATACGCGAATAGCGACTGCTTGCAAAACATAATACTACTATTACTAAGAATCTCTTCCATATCCGCGGAGATATACACTAAACTAAATGGGGATTTCACGCGTGTAGGGCATTAAAAATGACCCCTTTAAGCGTGTAACACGGTGTAGAAAAATTACAAAATAAAGTTTAAATGTAATATAATTGATCAATAGCTTTTAACAAAAAGATAAAATCATTTAAATTTCGATTCGATTCACGATCTATTTTAGCTAATAGTGATGTTTCTTCGGTCTAACCCAAAGGTAGTCAAATGGATTATACGCGGATATAGAACGGCAACGACGAATTATACAGAATGAAGGAGGGATCTATATTATACATTCTTACTCTGCATAGTCACCTTGACGTTTTGTAGACAAGGGAAGTTTTTTGAAAAACAACCTATAGCCTTAATCTACCAAAGTCTCTTCCTTGTTTACTTTAGTGTTACTCTGCATAGATACGAGACCGTCTACATCTTAGAATTTTTTTGACTCGGTTGTATCAAAAGAACACCATGAACTAATTGTCTGTTAAAGTTGCCACATTAAGTAGTGGCCCTTTGGTAGATGTTATTAAACATTTTAAGACTTTCAACCTGAGTATCATCGTTAATTTTCTTATTAATAATTATGAAAATTTAAGGTATTGGCTCTGTAAATGTTGCTCTGTTCTTTTAAGTTTGATACAGTTTTTACATCGGAAAATCAAATGTGAACTTAAAAAATTCAAATATGACAAAGTTATTTCAAAAATACCAAAGCAAATGTAAATGCGTTTTGACGTCGTATAAAAATCCATATGTAAACTTACGAAATGCAAACGTGAACATAGCAAAGGCAAATACGACAAAATCAAAAAGCAAATGTGACAAAGGAAGTTCAAATGTAGACGAACAGAATTTGAAACAGAACAAATAACCACATACAATAAAATGGAAGATAGAAAAGAAAACAAAGAGAACGAGTTTTGAGAATACTTTTTCCGTTTTATTGATTAGGGTGTAGATCTACATCAAAATGTCTTCCATATCAAAGCAGCGGGGCATATATAATTATAAGTGGCATATCCCTGAAAGCTGCTGCCATTGCGTTTAAGGTAACAACACGGGTCTCTTGCTCCGCAAGTTTTGCGAGTGTTACCATACTCTCATTGAATGGTTGGTCTAGAAGATCGCGGCGAACTTCGACAAGACGTGTTTTGAGAGCTTGTTTCCACAGGACAAAAGCGTTCTCACAAATATTTGGAAAAGGTGAATGAGGTGGTAGGTAGTAGGTACTGTATTTCAAATTGAGCTGGCAAATTAGCTTCAGCAGCACGATCATGTGCGCGAGCATTGTCAAATATAAAACAAACTTCTTGTCCCGGGCAGCATTGGAGGGACGTGCCGTGAAGGAACTGGTTAAAGCGTTCAGCTGTCATTCCACCTCGATGAAGTTCATGGTGGACAAGTCCATTCATCACATTTACCACAAAAGTCATGGTCAGGTTTTGTCCGCGTCTTTCTTGGACAATTCGCACTGCACGGTCACCTCAACGTGCCCGAGCTCGAGTCCTGATTATCTCGCCCCCATCTATGTAAATCAAGTTGTAACGCTGTACGTTCTGGAGTAACCACGTTGCAAAGTCCCGTCGCTGAGCTTTCGTTCTCTCAGAGTTCCTCTCCGCTGGCGCGTCTTCGAGCTTTTTCATGATTATTAGCTGTCTTTTCTGTACATTGCTGATTGTTGATGATGTTACATGTGGAGCATCAGACAGTCGAACCCTCAACTCTTGATTAATCATATTCAAAGTGTAATTAGGGTGATCACTCACGATAGAAATGACTGTCTCAAGCATTTCTTCGCTCACCTTGACTGACCGCAAACCGCCTAGCGGAAAAGCGACAACACCATTCATGTTCTAGTGCTCTGCGGACGATTTGATATGCAGTAGTACGTTTGATTCCAATTTGTCTAGCTAGCTGAATGTAATCCTGACCTCGGGTATAGGCCTGAAATATTCGAGTCTTATCTGCAGTGTAGAGTGAGAATAGACGGCAGGCATCGTTTTCGTTAGGGAAGAGATCTACAGCCAAATGTTTGCTAAAAGCTATAGTAACTATGGTAAAACAACAGATGTGTCATAACAGACAAAGCAAACTTTCATACACGGTGCACATTTGTGTTTCCTAGGCCTATCTCACATTTGAATTCTTTACGACGTCATATTTGAATTTGTTAATTTCATATTTGCGTTTTGAGTTAAATTGCGCACCAAAAAATTTCGAAGAATATTTGAGCTCTCTAAGTTACATTTTAGTTCTCATGTCACTTATGGGTTTTCTATGTCACATGGATTCCTTAGTAGCATATTTGAGCTGTAAAAACTATTTAACTTTGTTGTTGTTGTCACTATTGAAGGAATGAAAAAGGTTTCCATTTCTTCAGTTTTTCTTCTAGAACTAAGAATGAGAAGAATATAGTGGCAGAAAGTTGCATCTTCGTCCATTTCCATCGTCAAAGACTCTATGCTAAAATAATTAAAGCCGATGATCAAAAAGAAAATAAGCGAAACCAATAAAACTACCTCTAGAAGTAGCTGTGGGATTCATAGGTGCCTGCCAGAAATGGAATATAAAAAATTATTTTACCAATAAACATTGTTTCAAGAGTAATTTGGTGGAGAGCAGCAACAGAATAACAGAAGGCGAAATTTCGGTATTCGTATTAAGACGAGACTTATTTATTCAAATGTCATAAGGATAAGTTTCACAAACACTTTCTGTCACGATTACATGACGTGTGTTATTAACTAATTGTTGCAGCCCTTCAGGGATCCAACCCAGACCTTCCTTCTTTTTATTAGACTTGCTAGACACTACTAACAGCCGGTAGTGGTTCGATGGTACTGGCCAATGTTAGAGTGTATTGTATGACCGAGCTGTGTGAACATAATAAAAAGCACTTTTGTTCGTAACCGATTTTTATCTAGTTCTGAAATACATTTCGATAATTCGGTATACCCCGTGCAATCTCTTCCGATGGCCAGTGTCATTTTACTGAACAGCTAAACATCTTATTCATTTCTATGGGGTAAAAAGAGCTAAGCCGTTACTCTTTGAGGCTGTGCTTATTACGAAAATATTGCGTTTGGCTATCAAAGTCGAGGACGCTCAGGAAGGTTAGGGTAAAACTCTTTTATGCAGTGGATTAATTTGGCCCTAATTCACTAAGAGCCACATTGACCCATAGCACAAAAGAGTTATACTTCAACTTCCGGGAGCGTGCGCCGTTTTGATAACCAAACGCACTATTTTTGTTATGTGCACAGCGTCAATATACATGTAGTGTCTTCATTTTTATGTGGAGTCAGGCACTTTATATAGTCACTTCGAAATAGTAAATAGTTTAGTAGTAGTAGTAGTAGTAGTAGTAGTAGTAGTAGTAGTAGTAGTAGTAGTAGTAGTAGTAGTAGTAGTAGAAATAGTAGGAGTAGGTGTAGTAGGCAGCAGTAGTAGTCGTAGTAGGTAACAGTAATAGCCGTAGTAGGTAGTAGTAGTAGTAGTAGTAGTAGTAGTAGTAGTAGTAG
>BMAT01000035.1:188001-200996 GCA_019649035.1 Elysia marginata
GGAGGAGAAGGAGAAGGAGGAGGAGGATTAGGTAGTAGTAGTAGTAGGTAGCAGTAGTAGTAGTAGTGGTATTATGAGTAGGTAGCAGAAGTTGGTAGGCGTAATTGTAGCAGTACTTAAAAGTAGTAGAAGTAGTAGTATTAGTAGTAGTAGTGGTGGTAGTAGGAGGAGGAGGAGGAGTAAATGTGGCATCGTATGGCTACATCTCTATCAGTCCTGCTTTGTTTTGTATGGAATCTGTTTAAAATGACCTATTGTATTTTTTTGCCGCCCAAAAGAGGAAAAAGAGACAAGGGAGGGCTAAGAAAAAAAAGGAAGGAGCAATGCATCGGGGGAATCGGTGCGCATGTGATTACAAAAAACCCCAGCTCAGAACGGAATCTTGAGTAGAACAATCAATGGCATGTATAATTATAGATATTTCTAAGGTCACCAGCTGTAACTATAAATTCTTGCAGCTGCGTTTAATTTTTTTTCTTAAAGTTTTGAAGACTGATCTTGATGAAAAGCTTATCTGCTAATTACTTTTAAGGCGCACTTTTTTGGAGACCGATCTTGTTAGAGATATGTATAATTTTTTAAAATTATTAGTTAGGACGAACTCATCTAAAAAACGCACACCAAAGTCCTCTAGATTTGAAGATATAACAAAATAGTTGAAACAAATTTATTTTTGGAGACAGAAAGAAATAAGAGAGGGTGAAGGAATCGATAACAAGCAAACCTGGACGAAGAATGTATTAAGACTGTACCAGAGAGAGGGATAACGAGAAAGAGAGAGAGAGAACGAGACAGAGAGAGACAGATAGATAATGAGATAGATAGATAAATAGATAGAGAGAGAGTGTGTGTGTTATGGTAATTATATACAATTATGTGTATAAAGAAACAAGCTAGCTAGATAGGTAGGTATAAAATAGATAGATGAATGGATACGTGGACGGGTAGATAAAAAAGCAAACATATAGACAAATATACAGATAAATAGAGTGGTTGGGTGGAAAGATAGATAGAAATGACAGAGGTATACAAATAACTAGGAAAGTAGTTAGACAGACAGATGGATGGATATACAAACAGATAAATATGTAGATGGTACTATTATCGACATTAATGCCAGTCACCTATGCATCTTTATTTTGACTTAGAAACCAATCTATCTTTTTGTCTGTATGAGTTTGTTCCCTGAATATTCTACCTTAAAAATCTTTCTGATGAACTACATTTTAGTATCCCATCTCAAGTCAACACTCATTACTTTTCCTGTCCAATCAGTAAAGAGAACGTTTGTCCTGTTCAGTAACAAAGCAAACTGGGCGTAAGTTTTCCAAGCTGTGGTGGAATAGAAAAAATCTTACTATTTTTCATAAACCCTCATTGTTCATAAGTAGCCTAGGCCTACTTTGTCATTTGCACCCCGCATCATCACCTCTCTGTCGTTTGAAAGCGTGGTATACAGCCCTCATCAGCTGTCTTTTTGGAGTTTCTTTGTACTTAATGACGACCTAAAAAGAAGCAACCTTGAAAACCAAGATTTTTCCCAAACTACGTTTCAGCAGCTTTAAAAATTTGAAAGAAGAAAGAAAAAGAGAAACTAATCGATGACACAATGCGGCGACGACAGAGGCTCAGGACTTGCGCACCGCGAGGCACGAGCAACAGGCGACCTAGCAACCAAGTGACAGAAAGCGTGCTCTGGTTCTTTGGTCTCGTTTCTTATCTCCCTTGAAGTTTTCTTGCCCTCCGTGTCTTTTATCTAGTCTCCCTTAGTTTTGAAATTCTTTCGCTTAATCAATACTTCAGAGGCTGCTGATTAAAGGTGTATTTTGACATTTCCATTTTCGCATTAAAAAAATTGGGGACTGAGAATGATTTTAGTGATCTCTTCGACCGTAGCGACATGAAAATTGCTATTATTTGAGTTACAATGTCAGTGAAGAAAAGAGGGTTAATCAAATTTGCGAAACCCGGTAGTAGAAAATTACGAATTTTTGGCGTAACCTCCGATCCAATTTTTATGCATACCTTGATGCACGATAACTTAAACAAGAAGAAACAAACATACTTCTCTTTTTTTTTTAACCGCAATCCCTGTTTTTTTTCCTCCCAAGTATTTTTCATTCCAAAAAAGTTATGAAATTAGAAATTTTCCAAAAGTTTGCAACATAAAAAAAATTATCTTCTTCAAACACGAATGTTTGACAGTAAAAAAAAAAAAAGATTGAAATATTTTTTTATTATGTACTGTGGAACTGATTGGACATTTTATGTAGCGAAAATGATCTAAATAGTGTCATAAATCTGGAGTAAGATAAAACTATTGGAAAATCGCCTATTTTGAATACAAAACGCGCTTTTGTGATCTTATTTAAGTGAATTTTAACACCTGGATCTCCCTCTAAACAATAAGAAAGGAAAGCAGCCAGCTTATGTGTTTGGCGTTTACTCACGTCTCTTTATAGATGATAAGAATCGGACAAGAGCTACCCCAAACTACTATGCAAAAAATAAATTTGAAAAAAATACAGAATCAAGAATTTTGAACAACAGAATGGATCAGTTATTATGAAAGCACTTTACGCGTAGTCATTTGGCATTCATTTTTGCTCAGTTTTAATTCAAATAAAAAAAAAAAAACTCCACATGGTTTAGGATTTTAGTTTTAAAAAAGTCAGAGCGACACCGCAATGCATTTTACATTTTTACAAATCTTGAAGACGTATCTTAGTCTTTATGAATAGCAAGAACATTGTCTTTTTCTTTGTTATTGTGTATTCTTGTGTTTTTTTTGCGTATCGTAAACTTGTCGAAAGTGCATCTATGACGGAAAAGAATTCCACCATCTAGTCTAAGAATAGAATCAAGGACTGACAACATTACCACCTTAAATATATAGCTGTTAGTTTAAATACTTTAATCAAGCTCTCAATGAAATCTTTGACATGATTGCAACTTAACAAACTCCCATATTTTTTGCTGGGAAACCCAAACAGAAAAGCTAAAAGGCTTCAGTGATTTCACGTCTGTGTTTTAGTGGCCTTTTGAAATCAATGTTAAAAAACAAAACAAAACAAAAAAAAATCAGAGTCTTGCGTTAGCTGAGACGAAGAAAGTGGATAGTCTTAATTACTAGTATAGTAGTATAAGAAAAAAATGAAAAGCAAGCCAAAAAATCAACCGTGGACACAAGAAATATTTTTGTTAGAAATCGAAGATGTGGACCCTGGTCCGTCTGTGACGCACGTCCAATTCCAGGCCTAAATGCAACGAGGAAGGTCAGAATGACTAAATCACCAACTGTTGGCCGCCTAAAGCTATTCCTGGTATTGAGTGGTTTGGAGAATAAACATGATTGAGATAATCATTTAAAGTACAGTGAAGATCTTTTTCCACAAAGAGACCCCCCCCCCCCGCCCCCTACTCCTTTCCCAAAAATAAATGAAAGGGTAAAAAAAAGAAGCAGAGAATAAGAAAATTCTGCTCATACCTGCTAAGTATCTATCAACTAAAATAAGGTCCATGGATCTTCAATAAGCAGTAAATTTCAGCCACAATATATTTCCCAGTCTCCTCTTACATCACCTAAAGCACACACCCTTGTATAAGTTCTTCCCTTTTTTCCCAATTTTATTACGCGTGTGTTCTCTTAACACCTCACATTTTCTTCCCCACAATATTTCCCCTCTGACGAGTTTTCGCTTCTCTATTCAAGCTGTTTTCTTTCTCTTCCCGAGCAGATCTGTTGCGTCTTCCTCATAAATTACGCCACGTCTTATCGTAGCTTTTAGTCAACCTATGTAACTTTTCACAAATCACTCGAATGCTATGTATTTTCTAAAATTGTTAAAAAAAAAAAGTAATGAATAAAAAAAAAAACCTAATAAAAATTTCGGCACTATGTGCATAGGCAACAATTTTTCTGTCTGCTTTAGCGAGATGCCACGTAGGTTATGTAACCTAGAACTGTAGCATGTACACTTGTCCTTTCGTCCTTCATCGGCTGATTTAATGTTGAGTTTGGCAATGGCAGAGCTCACAAGATGAGAGAAAAGATTCTGATGCCACGCCCGTCACGTTGGCCTCAAGTTTTATATTTTAGCCTCTTGAAACACACGCTTTACTCATGGACTTATTATTGAACGCTGTCGAATGTTGTTTCCAAATGTTTACAGAACCAATTTTTCCTATTTTAAATTGGTTTTCGTTTCATTGGTTTAAGCTTCATTGTACCTTAAGATATTTTGGAGAAAAATAACGTGTGAAAACGTTAAACCTAAATGCTTTTCTTTTAGTTTTATGCCACACATAATTTTTTTGCTTGGTGGGTCGCTCCAAGCGTGTTTTTGTTTCTCTTTAAAGGTTCGAAAGGTAGGCGTAGAATTAGCCAAATGGAGTGTGTACTTATATGGCGCTGGGTAAACCCAATCAATTGATTTATGAAATGTGGATTTTGATAACGATTTTAGGAGGTCTAATTTTGACATGTGAAAAGAATTATACAATTTGGATACAGCTTTGACGCAAAGTTAAAAAAGCGAACGTTTCGAGAGAGACCAATGCATTTTTCTCTTATAAAAATTTGTCTGTAATGACACACCTTATTAATTTTTTTAAAAAGAGATATATCGAAGTGTCTCTTCTACTACGTGACAGAAAATGTGTAGGGCCTATTTAGTACATTCGAAGCATATATTTATACATTTAAAGTAAACGTCAATGTTGCCCAGCAAGTCTGCTTACATGAAGTGTTTAGATCCTATTGAAATTGCACACACATTCAAACCTTTGAAATAAATTTATATTCTCAAACCTTTTAGGGGCATTGCAGGCATTTATAATACGAGGGACGTCCGAAAAGAAACAGGAAAAGGGGCATAACTCAAACAGTTTTAATGGGATAAACTTAAAACTTGCACAGATTAAAGTGTTACTCTTCCTCTACTTCCCAACGTAATCCGTATGGAGATCGATGCATTTTTTCCAGTGCGACAGCATCGAATAGATACCCACTCGAAAGAAATCAAGGTCAAGATGTGCAAAGCTATTCTTCAATTCATCGACGAGGTCACCTTCTGTCCGAAAGCCATGCCTCTTAAATCAGTAAATGACGCTTCAAGGCTCCAAGCAAATAAAAGTCAGAGGGTGCGAGGTCTGGACTGTGGGTAGGATGAGGAAGAATTTCCAAACTGTAGCGCTGCAGCCATTCCTGTGTAAGGTTTGCTGAATGAGGGATCGCATATCGTGCTGAAGCACAACACCCCTTCTCAAGAGTCCAGGTCTTGCAACGAATTGCATCTCTGAGGCGGTCAAGAGTGTTGCAGTATTAGGCAGCATTGATACACTGATCCAGTGGCAAAATGTCTTGCGTATAGATCTTCATCCTCCTGTCACATTTGATGAGCTCGTCAACAAGAGTTGTGTTCTCCTCATTGGTCGGTGTTTTCGGGCAAACAGACTTTGGCTCATCATCTAGACTTGTTCGGCCTTCTCCAAACCAAGTACATCATTAATACACTCGAGATCTTGACATAGAACCCTCAGCATATGTTTCTGTTATTTGTTTGCGAATTTCAGAAGGTCTTGTTCCTTCAGAAAACAAAAAAATGCAGAACATCTCTGACCTCCAGCTTTGACCAGTCTTTGATGGGGGTAGCCATCTTGGAATCAGTAGTGTTCAATAGTGCGTTCATCAATGGTGCTGAAACTGTGCACCGTGAAAGATATTTGATTGTTCTTGTGTTTCCCGTTTACAGAATTAAAAAATATGGATTGATTCAAGAGTTATCTCTTTTTTCCTGTTTCTTTTCGGACGTCCCTCGTACATTCTAAAGCTAGAAATCTTGTTGGCCTATCACATCTCTACCTATCTACCGAGATTGACCGACACGTTATTCGGTTCTTACACGGCATGAAAAAGGGAAAGACAGCACCTGCTCTTTGTTCTGGTTGAGAAAGCTGTTGAAAGGCAAAACTACTAATGGAAAGATGGTTAGCTTAGAGCTTATGTTTGATGAGAGTAATCCAGATAAGAATAATTGTTTAGAAATGATCGACAATGTTATATTAATAAGGAAAACAGGAGATTGGTATTGGTGGACGAGGCTTACTGAACGTGAGAGGAGAGAAATATAATCATTAAGATTTAAAGGCACACTACGTGAAAGAGATGGAGAGAGATAGACAAATAGAGACACACACATTTAGTCAGACAGAGCTAGAAAAAGAGGTAAAAGGGGAAAGGAGAGGATGATGATTGTCAAGATAATTCTAAACACTATGTTTATTACCAAATGACCTTTTTAAAAGGCAGTATCATCGAATTAAGGTAATCAAACGCGTTTATTTGTTTAATTAAAAAAGAGTTGTCGCACAATGCCAGAAAGATCTATCCCAACCCTTTTTGGTTGGTTTTATGAAAAAGTATGCCATGAGCTCATACTATGAGTTTTGCTTTTAGATAAAACATTACATATTCATGGTGATTCTTTCACAACCTAGTCGGAGCTCGATAAACGTAACACAATGATCATGCCGTTGGTTTTCTTCTGCTTTACGTCGTAGATTCATACTTTTTTTAAAAATGCTTGGAAACTTGACACGTCCGTCTTCTAGTACAAATGTCACACATTTAACCAGATCAGGGTAGGGTTAGAAGACCTCCAACCTCCAATTAGATGATCACCGAGATTTCTCTCACTTAAAGTGCTCTCAAAACGAGCCATAGATCTATTTCAGTAATCGATAAAGACGGGGGCAAGAAAGTGTGATCATCTCGATTCTGGACCAAGGCTCGAGCACGTCGCTGCTGGCCGTCCTGGTTGGTAGTCGTCTTCCCTCTGCCGGCTAGCCTCGATCCCACAAGTAGAGTAAGAGTGAAATCCTGGTCGGCGACCATATTTTGCACTTTATTTTGTCCTAAATTTTTATTTTTGTTAGCTTTTATTAAAACCACCACCCTTCCCCCCGAAAGTAAACAAGCGGAAAAGCACAAACAAAAGACCAAAAGCAATTGAAAGAAAGAAAAAAAAACAACAGACGAATAGTGAACCCAAGTTGTATCACTCACTCGTATTTTTATTTTTTTTTTACGATATTAAGATAATTTTTTTCTAAGGCTGTAGGAGAAAATGAAACCCAGGTTCGCCCTTTGTGTTTAATACACGTATTTTCAGCCACATCGATGAACATAAAGTTAAAATACAACAACAAGCGATGGCGGATTCTTAACTTATAACTGTTGAAATAACTTTGAATGTTTCTATCTCATAAAAATTATGTGGTGTTAAAATCAATGATTCTGACCTAAATATCTGCAGGTACAAGTTTAAAAAATCTGAAGAACACAGTCTGCCGCCTTCCCTCTAGCAGATTGTCCACACCTTTTCGTTTCACGTTAGGAAAAAAAATATTACGGAGTTAAAAAAAATGCTCCTGAAGCACTTTAAATCCTCGACAACACATCAACAGTAATAACTACATGGTAGACTAAGGTCAGGTTCATTGAAAGGGCAGTTTTTAAATAAAAAAAAAAAGAATGGACTGGTACTAGTTTTAATCTTTTTTTTTCTTCAAATTTTCATAAAATGTTAGAACTTATACTGAGTGGAGTACTTAGTAAATTTTTAGTTTTTTATTTCATCTCGAGTTTTGTGCTCTCATGAATGGTTCTATTTTCGCTGGGCCTATTTCAAACTCAGTCACTGAACAGGCATCCACATTCTTATACACATGAAAGAGCTGATAGTGCAATGCATATCGTTTCTCGTAAAGAATTCAAAAGTCGTTACTGGAAATAAATCAAAACGTGATTACAATACACGCATAGGTTCCTCTTTGCTTAAACTGGAAAAGTGTTTTGTTCTATTTCAAAACATTAGCGTGATTTAAAATTGTTTGCCACACCACCTGTTATTTGAATTTCTTCAGGGAACGAGCTTAGCGTGAAATCAAGAGTTATCGTTCGTGGTAACAAGTTCATGCTCTCCTCAGCGCCTAGCGCTCAACAGACAGTGGCTACAAAATTCCATCTTTTTTACTTTCCTACTTTTAGCTTAGTTACGATAGTCACTTATTCTTACGAATACTGATGACAAGAGCACAGAGTAAGATTAAACCTGAGATCGATGACACCCAGTGTGGGTTTGTGGAAGGAAAACGGAGCTTTGGAGGAATACTAATAGGAAAAAAAGCCAAAGTGTCTCTGTCACCTCCCTCTGTTTATTTTTTTCCAGATACGTCCTCGCCACTAACGTGCTCTGCGTGCTCGCGCGTGTTCATGACGGCTCGTGGTTTGTTGCATCACATACAGACCGAGCACGGCATGACTATCTGTCTGAAAAAAGGCCCGCTTATTATCTTAGACAAGCGTCTTCGGTGTCCTGATGTCACCCCATCACCCCTTCTAGAGAACAAGGACAGGTAAAACCCCCACCTCGGTCTCAATAGTTTGAGGCTTAGGTTAAGTTTATGTTTGAGAAGTCAGACTGCTATGCACAAGGCGAACGCAACGTTCCCGCTAGAACTGAACTTACGGACTCTTGCTGCCAATTCAAATTCTATCAAAACATAGTTGTGCTGACTTATAAACATACTTTCTTTAATTGCCTGAATCCAAACTCTCTGCCTGCTCGTTTGTTTGTTTATTTGTTCTTTTTCGTTTTCTTTATATGCCATTTCTTTCATATTTTAGATGAGCACCATTCGCCCCCCTCTCTCTGTCTCCGATTGTAACGCTTCATTTATTTCTGCGTGTGGGTTAAATTCGTTGACTTCTCTAATCTACCATTCTCTACTAACCCTAAGAAAATCTTTACTTTTTGCTTTTTGATCCGTGCGCTTTTTTCCCTCATTTTCTAAAAAGTTGATATCTAACTAACCTTAGTATCTTAGAATTTAACGTTGCATTGAATAAATATGACAGGAGTGCGAATTTTTTTTTTAGGTCGCCCCCAGCATTATCACAGACTCCCCACCAAGACGCGGAAGATAAATTGTGTTCGCCTTTAGCATACCCTGCTAAGACCAGACAGGAAGACAACTACATTTGTAAGTCTGAGGTTATTTCTGAGGCGGTTGGGAATGCCTGTGAGCTGGACAAGCAGAGGAGAGGCCGGGAACAGCTTGATCATGAGCATCATGAGGACGAGCCTAGGAACTTGTCACAGAGGTCGAGGTCTGCCCCTAAGTATGCTG
This sequence comes from Elysia marginata, assembly GCA_019649035.1. Lineage (NCBI taxonomy): Eukaryota > Metazoa > Mollusca > Gastropoda > Plakobranchidae > Elysia > Elysia marginata. Next base: position 197,194 of record BMAT01000035.1, read on the forward strand.
GCAATAGGTAAGAAGATGAACCTATACTGGTCAGGTAATTATCGTGTTTATGATTATATGGTTTTGTCTACAATTTGTTGACGCTCTGAAACAGATAACTTTGTGAGTCGGGACATCTAAGTCGCAGTATTTGTGAATCTGGTGCAAAGAGTTCAGATCTTGATAGCCTACATTTTGACCTTTAGTTATCTTTTTGACACTATCTATCTTCTCTGTGTGCCTTGTGTGTGTAAATTATTCTACACACCTTGTGAAACATATGCTACTTAGTCATGTCACATATCACTTTATGCACACCCGAAATAGATTTCATAGGCTTTTCCTTATACAACAATGAAACAAATTAAACTTCAGAGGTATAAGAACTTATGAATTCTGTCAGTACGTGCGATTTGCAGAAGGGAATAGTGAATTTGTAAAGGCAAAATTCATGGCACAAAAGTAGGAAGCTATGCATAATCATGTGATTCAAAACTGGCACATACTAAATCCAAAAAAAAAAAAAAACACAGCAAATTTCCAAAAGACCAAATGCGAGTAAACTGAAAAAAAATAAGAAAAGAAGCGGAGCATAACGAATCAGCAATAAAAAAATTAATACGGTTGAGGTTTCAAAATGGCAACTGAGAGACTAGGTCACTTTGAGGCAAGTACAAAAACTGAAACATTCAAGTTTACCTGTACCATGCAACAAACATTTGTTATCTCTAACGTAGCAAATTGCAGTATGTGGAATTAGGTTGACAAACTGTCAGTATAAAGGTGTTCGCATTAGTAAAAGTGTCACCTTTCAAAGTCTTATTTTACGTGTATCACAAAAGTTTACTTTTATAAAGAAAGGTTTAGCAAAGTACCTGGCTTTGTTATTTTGAGCCTTAGAAATTTTCCCTTTTCTAGTTCAAAACATCCTTTTGTTACCTAAGTATGTCCTTGTTTAACCGACAAGAATTTTTTTTCTTCTCATAAAAACCGTTAACACAATATAATCAAGGTATCGATGCAGCATCAAATTAAGAAGAACCAAACCTGATCTGAAACCTTTTCGAGTTCGCTTTAAACTAATATTCTGACTTAACATTTTAACAGATTTAAGTCTGAAGAGCGTGCAAATCCCAGGACATTGTCTGATCAGCTCCAGCAAGGAGGGTCGATGACAGATCATGGCGAAAGCAGCCCTGACAAGGAGCGAATGCCCAGGTCTAGCTCAGTGCCCAAAAAACGCCGGTTCCCACAAAATTTTGATCAGGAGCTGCGAGCTTTACCACGCGGGGAGGTATTTACCCACACAGAGGATGGCTACCGTTCTAGTACTGGCAACACAGAGATGTCATCTGTGAGGAAAGAATATACGCATGGTGACACACTAGATGGGCTAGAGAGAAAGGGCACTGCAAATTTTAGTTTTGATGGGGAGAACATCGATACTGGACAATATTTCAGCCAAGGGAAGGATATAGACTCTCCCATCTGTCTTGTTGTGAATAAAGTTCCAGAATCACAGGAAACAGAAGCTATTGACGCTAAAAACATTATTTTAAAGAAATTACTATCGCCTAATGGTACTACGACAGAAAACGTCGACTTAACTGCAATGCAGGAAGTTCAGAGTTCTCTTGTGGGCCTCCCAGCTATGCCTAAGCTTGAAGTGGACACAAATAGCCTCCTCAGGAATCCTTTTGATACCAACTATAGCGAAGCTGACGACCGCGCCCAGTCAACATCGATATCTTCATCCTCTTCTCTACAACAAGATCAGCCAGGTTCTTACTTGCGAGCACGCTATCCCCGCTTTCCGCCAGGGTCGTCTATCGAGCAAAGCATTGAGCAAATTATTCGGGCATCGGTAAGCAAGGAAGTAGATGACTTAAACGTTTCTAATGATTCGTTCGAGCGCAGCCCTCCTCCACCTCTGTCACCGCGCTACGCAGGGCCACTCGCGTTGCCTGGAGCAGTCAATTCTTTCCAGGGCATCCCAATGACCATGCCGTCCTTGATTGCGTCGCACCAACTGGGCTCTGTGGCTGGATACTTCTCGCCTCAACCTTATTCACCGGCGGGCCCTCGGCGTGGCTCTGTCGGTCCGGTTCCGCATCACCTCTCTACAGGTTCCGCAACCACATCACCCGGGGCAATGTCAGCTCCTGAGAAGGCCCTAGACATTCCCAACCCCCTGGACACCAGTGGCCTGTATTCTGTGAGTAACGAGGGCCCCACCTTACCTCGCCTGGCCCTAGGATACCAGCATAAGACTGGAATGGGCATGCTGAGGCGCAGAGCAAGCGATTACACAGCAAGTCGTGGACACAGCAATCCCTCCATGTACCGTGGAGAGGTCGACATTCATCAGTGGGCCGCTATGGCTGGAGATGCCTACGTCAACTCTATGACTAACAGGTCTGCATATTTCTTGCTAAGCGTAATTGTCGGTGTGCTTGTACATTGATGCCAGATTTAGTGCAAGAAGTCATGCTTCAATTGCAGAATAAGTCTTGCGATTAGCAGCATTTTTAAAAGGGAGAGATTGATACGTGAAACAAAAAAGTTTGTCAATCTTTACAAAAGTATAGCGGGTAGTTTAATTTGAAAATGATTAAAAATAGTTTTGAAGGAGTTCAGTTTTATTTTTAAGTTTCATCAGCTTTTAATTCATGGTACATTTTGTGGTGTTGTTGAATTCCTCACTTATCTTGAAGTAGTACACTGAAAAAAAATCTCAGCAGTGTTGGTCCACTTCAATTCATTAATCATCCCCACCAACAACATATTAAAAAGAGAATGAATAATTCAGATGAAAAGAAATTAAAGAACTGTTTCCTTTTTTAACTTGGCCAGAATGCCCCACGAACAGCAGCAGGCAGTAGCACCACAGGGAATCAGCCCAGACCTAGAGGGCGCAAAGACATTTGTGGATGGACGCATGAAAAAGCGAAGATATCCGACCTCTCGGCCCTTTAAGTGCCCACACTGCGATCAAGCATTTAACCAACGTATCCACTTGAAAAAACACATGAGCAAGCACACAGGTAGGTCTTCAAGCTTATTAGGTTTTTGGTATTGGTTGCAAAAAGCAGCCTTATAAGTTCAAGTTATTATGAATAATGTGTTCAATATTATGTTTTGGGAGAACAAAGAGCTGCTACGAAGGAAGTTGGTCTCAATATTAAGAAAAGAATCCTGGCGTGCTACATATTCTCAGTCTTCAACTATGGTTGCGAAGCTTGGACCTATTCCAAGACGGTTCAAAAGAAGATACAGACGTTCGAAATGTGGTGCTTCAGGAGACTTCTCAAGGTCCCATGGACTGAAAAGAAAACCAACAAAGAAATTTTACAAATGGCTGATGTCGGCGAAAGGCTGTTGCAACAACTTATGAAGCGGAAACTTAGGTATGCTGGACACATCATGAGAGGCAGCTCGGGACCTTTGCTACAACTATGCCTAGAGGGGAAATCGAAGGGAAGAGAGAACAGGGAAGGCCAAGAAGGAACTGGATGGACGATGTAAAGGAACAGTCAGCATCGACAAGCTATGGAGATACGAAACGGAAGGTCGAGAACAGAGAAGAATGGAGAGACATGGCTGCCAACCTTCGGACCGAAGACCGCACTTGATTATTATATTCAATATTGCTCGATCAATCTTTCCTCATTATTCTTTTGTCTTTGTCAACTGAAAACTACCGATAAACCAACATTATGGGAAAATGTTGACTTTCCACAAATTACGAGAATGAAAAGGTTTTTTTGTACTCGTACCAATGCTCCGTTACACGGAGTAACCCCAATAGAGCATTTGACTGGACC